>JAHWFP010151945.1:21594-45295 GCA_023313725.1 Lithobius niger | reverse complement strand
CCCCCCCCCACTGTGTGTGGTCTGAATACTACTCCCTCCATCCCTGCTCTCCCACCCTTGAAACCTCTGGTATTTGATCTTCTTAGGGACGTAAATAGCGTTTTCAATTGGAGGGCGACACTGTTATTCTCAGTGTAGCTGAATTGCCTTTTTCTCCGTGTGCCTGTTGAGTCCGCAACAGTGATCGTGCATGCAGTGATTGTTATTCAGCCAACTCTGAAACTATTTCGCTCGGCTTTAATAGCCAGTATTATTGAAGCATTATTTCGTTTGTTACTGATTGTTACAGGACATTTCCGTTTCGCATTGTCTGCCACTCGCCCTTTTTGGAGCTTGATTTACCTAACCAAGCTCGTAAGCGCTAGCAAGCGAGGTTGGCATGGTATGAATCCTCCTCATCACCGAAGACCGCTTTTCCTAAATAAATTGGGCTGCGCATGCGCCGACTCTGACGTCATGTATTTGTGATCTCTGAAATCAACATGGCTGTCGTTGTCGATCCGACGAATCGCGCAACTCTGGACCACCTGGACTAACAAACTAGTGAATACTTATTATGAAACGTAAGTGGGACTGCTCCGAATGTAAAAATTGTATTCGAATGTATTATGCTACAATTGGCAATGTGGAATTTACGTTAGGCTTGATAGATAGCTACTAGGAGAAACAATTACGGTCCTATGCGCAAGGCCAGCTGAGACAGTAGCTGCTTCCTGGATCAACTCTTATCTCAGCTGGCCTTGCCTATGTGCGCCCTCCCGGCGTAGACCCGTGCGCCGGTACGCCACGCCATGCCACGCCGCCGCCGATGATTTTCCCAATATTCCACACGCTGTTGCTATGAAAAATATTTTCGGCACACCGCCGAAACAAATAATAAAAATTTTATCAACAAAGGGAGAGAAAAATTCAGGTATATTTCTACATACTTTTCGGAAAAGCCGCCGACGCCGTTGCCTAAAATTATTGAAATTGGCAGCTGCCTGAAGTTGTTGAAAATCGCCGACCTTCACCAAAAATCGGTGCGCCAATTCACGCCGCCGGAAAAAAAACCATTGACGTTGCGCCGCCGAAGATATTGTCAATGGCGCACAACTCTACCCATGCCTACTTCCTTCACGTTGCGTGACGTTGCGTGTGCTACAAGCACAGATTTTTTGACGACATGTTAGTAAATTGCGTATTTTTACTTCAATGTAAACACATATTTACAGCACTGCGGCCAGAGTATAAAATGTGAATGATGTAATTACGTGAGAAAAGCGGCGAACATTTTGCGTAGCCGCCAAGACGTGAATGTGAACGAAACTAAGGATTCACTGACTATAGGCTATAGCATACCCGTCTCACTAGATATACCGTCTCACTTCTTGCCGTTCTATGCGGACATCTAGCGGTAGTTGCGGCTACTAATACCTCTGCTAATGCTTTTGCCTTCAAAGTAGCACGAAAGCAAAGCATTAGCAGAGGTAGTAGTAGCCGCAACTACCACTAGAGGTCCGCATAGGACGGGAAGAAGTGATTATTGAGTAAAAATTTGGTACGCCCATGCAAATTTAAACAAGCTATAAACATTAACCATATTAGTGTCACTAGATGGCGCCACGGAAAAATATATAGAAATTCCCCTGGCGCCATCTAGTGACTGTAATATCATTAATCGTTACAGCTTGTTTCCAGGTGCACGAGTGCGTACCAAATTTGTTACTCAATAATCAACGAGTCACGTGGCTTGTTTGTAGCATTTAAAAGTTTTGCTTTGTGTATTCCTTTGCTTCCTGCGAGAGAGAACTCGATGGGCCTAGATGATGCAATGCTAATTTGGTGGCAACTGGCCTTTAATGAGCATTGTACTTGTTGTTTGGAGAGTTTTGTTCCGCCCCCCCCGGCTGCATGGTTTGCTAACAATATGTTGTTTTGTATAGCAGTGTAATTGGTATCTCTTCTCGTACAAAACCTAGGAAACCCTGCTTTGGTTGGCCTCAGGTGGTGTTTTCAGGTGATGGCCTTCTGGCCACCAGCTCCTCGCGTAAGTCGATCTATTCTCCAGATAAAAAAAACAAAGCAATTTTCTCCCAACTGACCCGAATTTTATCCACTCCCACCTCCCGCTGTAACCGCTCTTGCTTGAAGAAAGTGTGGGATCACCATTTCGAGGTAATTCTCTCTGGACAGTTTTGCACTGTCCTCCTTTTCGGGGAAAAAGGTAAATCGCATAATGAACGAATGAAATACGAACCCTTGGTTGCTGGGGTATAGCGAGCAGATGGGTGACTGTATTCAGGATAGTAACACCAATAAATTTCAGGAGTAGGTGCCGAGCGTTCAGTGACCTATCTGTTTTCGCCCTCACGTTGTATCTATGCAACCTTATACCCCAGTTCGTG
This sequence comes from Lithobius niger, assembly GCA_023313725.1. Classification (NCBI taxonomy): domain Eukaryota; kingdom Metazoa; phylum Arthropoda; class Chilopoda; order Lithobiomorpha; family Lithobiidae; genus Lithobius; species Lithobius niger. The sequence goes on along the minus strand of JAHWFP010151945.1, from coordinate 42,908 downwards.
ATATCAACTGATTCTCACGTAACATGGCAATGTCTGAAGAGTAACAGATCAGCGGTGATGGTTGTAAAAATTCGGGGAAGATTTGTCATTCTTGAAGAAACAATAGTTGTTTCGAGTCCTTCAGAACTTCTCCAAAAATCGAATCAAGGTCCAGAGAACGATAATTCAATTTAGAGAGAAGAAATTTTTCACCAAGAGCACTCTGTTCCGCATTATGTTTGCAGGAAACTCATTGCATGGTCAGTGGCGCAGCTGGGGGGAATGGGGGGGGGTAAATGTAGGGCCCCAAAAAGTGATTAATTTGGGGTTTGTGGTTGTGGCCTACTTTACAGTATTACAGTAGTTTTTTTAGTAACAATTTTGGCCCCCTGCTTTAAATTGTCGGCCCCCTTGCCTCCTGGGCCTGGTGCCATGCACCCTTTGCACCCCCCCCCCTTAACTGCGGTACTGTGTATGGTGCCACGTTTCCTAGCACTACGAGTACAAAAACATGTCGCTATCACACCTGTAGATTCTACACAGTTACCGTTAAGAGTCTACGAATGGGATATTTACATGTTTTTTCACTCGTTGTGGAAAGAAACATGGCGTCATAAAGTCAGATTCGTGCAAACATAATGTGGAACGGACTATACATAGATACAATTTGGATGACGGAGTTGATCCAACATCTGCAAGACTCCCTGCCCTTAAAACTACCACCGGTCCACGAGTCAGCATCTAGGTTAAATATTAAAAAACCGCACTGTTGCCATTGATCTTTTGAAAGCCATGAAGCGCACAAATTATAGTAAACCTCAAATTATAGGGCCCAGATCGGGACCCGATGGTTTTACAGTAGACTCTCATTATAACGAATCTCCGAATAAGGAAATTTTCCATATAAAGAACTGTTTTTAACCATTTGGTTAACCACTTCTGTTCAAATGGTGAAAACACCCCTATACAAAGAACCACTGTGTTATGAATACATCTCCATATAAAGAACCCTTTTTCAGTGAAGTAAAGGTCTTTCAACACACTAAAAACCATCCTCGGAGTACAATCAGATAACGGATAATCTTAGTTCGATTATCCGTTATCGATTATCTTAGTTCGATTAGCTCTGTATAAGGAACTTTGCAATCACTTCACTCACAGTTCGTTGTAAAGTAACTTTCTGTGTTCAGAACTCTCTGCATAAAGAGCCATTTTTTTTTACAGCCGACGAAAATTTTCATTATCTGTTTTAACCTTTAGCAGTCTCCTCCCATTTGGAGGTCTATTTTCCTAGATCAAAAGTTGTCTTCCCTGCCAGGCCCGTAACTACTGCGCATGTCCGGAACTGGGTTCGCTTATATAACTGGAATGCAGCCGACCGCAATCATCTTTCTTCTTAGAGCAATTGCGTGCTTGGTTGCCTCTGTAGCTCTCCTCGTTTCCCGATTCCAAAGATTTCATCGTTCCTGATTGCGAAGATAACACTGTTCCTCATGGACTCTCCAGTCCTCTTGGCTGTTCCGGACTCCTCTACTGATTCCGGTCCTGCTTTTTCTATCCCTCTGACGATTCCCGGAGTTTCCGACTCCACTTCAGTCGTTCCGGCTGTCTCATCGCCCGCTCCGCCTCCACAGTCTGTCCGGTTGTCCCGTGCTGTTCCAGCACGACGCCAAGGGAGACTGCCTGCTTCCAGGATTGTGGCGGTCTGCCCTCCTTGGCCTCTGCCTTCTTCTGCCGTTCCAGCACTCCTGTCATATTTTCCAGACGTAGAAACTCAGGCCGGATTTACTCTCACTGGCGTTCCCAGACCTTACACCAATGAGACTCCTTTCAACGGCTTCTTCCTCCAGCCATAACCAACGTTCCCTTGTGTTCTGCTTCTATACAATCACCGAGATTTGTGCTGCCTGCTGCTGTTTTGTTGCTTGTGCCCTTTCCGATGTTTTCTTGTCCCTTCTGCCTTTCAGCCCTGTGGATTGCTGCTTTCCGGGCCCGTCTTGTCCTTCTGTTCCAATTCCTGCCAGAATGATGCCCCCGGCATCACACCTCTACTTCCAGGCGAAGCACCGGCCTCACGTTCCCCCTCTCGGAATGTTCCTTGTCTAATGTCCAACCCTCCTGCACTGCCTTGCTTTCACCACTTGTCTATTTAGACGTTCCTTCTGATTCCTGCGAAAGACGTGCTTTCTCTGTTTTCTTATACAAAAAAATGAATGAATGAAACGAAGCAACATGCTGAGAAGAATTGAATAATATGATACATATAAGAAGAAGAAGAAGAAATACAGGACAGATCGCCTTCTCTTCCATTTGAATTGGCCTACGGTGGTCGCCTCAGCGACTGGACTTGGTGCTCTGCCAAGTTCCATTTCCTGTTTCCAACTTGACCTGATTCCTACAGCGTTCCATCCTTCGCCCTTTTCACCTTCTACACAGTGTATTAACTAGGACATGGATCGGAGAAGAGGTGGGGGGGGGAAGAGATGACAGAAGAGGAAATGTAGTTTCCTGCCTAATATCTTCCGTCCTGATCCGTTCCCCCCGACACGGGCATCCACTCTTACCCAGCATCCAACTCTTATCAGTATCCAGTCTCATTCACGATTGGGCGCCAGATTCATTCCATTTGCTTCCCGTTTCAATGGAACTACTTTTGCTTTCTTTACTCTGTACTGTACGGGGTGCCTGCCTCTCCCGCTTCTTCAACACCTCCACTGCACATTGTAGGTTCGCTGGTGTCATGGTCTGCTACGTCCCTGCATTCCGTCTTGCTGTGTTGTCAAACAAGTTCCCATTAATTCCAGCCATTCCACTTATCTTCCACCCCATTCTCTTCGATTCCCATAAACCCAATACCACCGTATCCGGTCCTGAACCTCCAACCCCGTCTACAGTCTTTCCTGAAGTCGCCTTCTGCTAGGACGGTTCCGATGGACTACTATCCCGCTAGCTATTCCTTCCTTTCAACGTTCCTCTCCCGGCCCGTTTCCCCTCCAACGTGTGCTTTCTGCTTTTGCCAAGGCAGGGCGCCACTTCCAGCTGCTTCTGTCCGCCGGGATCTATCTCATCACCACTTGTTATCCGGTCTAAGCGATCCTTTCACTCTAGCGTTTTCCCTTCAACTGACGATTTCTCTTTTTGTCAAGAGTAGGTGCCATTTTTAGCCACTTCTGGCCGCCAGGATCTCTCTCGTTGCTTCCCCGCCGTTTTGGCGCAAACTTCCAGCTCACTGTGTCCTTTCTAGCATCACTTGATTTTGTCATCATGTCTTCTACCCCTTCATCCCTAGAAGATCCGGTGCCACCTACTACAGCCTTACCTCCGTTACTCCCGAACTTTCCAGATCCACAACCCTGCGGTTGTATTGGTTTCACGGGCAAGCGCAAGCACTTCAACCCCAACCCGTGCTGCCAAAATCATCGGCAATGCGATGGCATTTCTCTGCAATGCAGTATTTGAGTAAAGATTCCTCTGGATCAGTGGCCCCTGATTCGCAAACGCCAACATGAATCCCAGCAACGCGCTGACCGTTATGAACGTCAACGAGCTGCATAATGTTCTCAAAAGACTGTTTCCGCTTCAGCTGGTTCTAAGCCCATTCCTTTGCAACTTCCAACCCATGTTCCATCTTCCGATTCAGCAAGCTCCACATGTTCCGCCGTCACGTCTTCTCTGAAGTGGTCCCATGGTTCCGCCTTTCCCGCTACAGATGCAGTGCTTGCCGTTCCTGGGTCGTCCGGTTTTCAGACATCTGCCCCTCCGTGCAAGAAATCAAAGGCCTCTTCTGGGGTGCGAATTAAAATCGCTCATTCCCCCTTGGCTCCTTCTCGAACTTCGACCTCTTCTATTCCAGTTCCTCGATGCCGTTCACCGACTACTGCTACACCGACCCCCCCCCCTACCTATCAAGCCGGCACGGGACCCATCCTCGTCTGACATTGGTTCCCCGCTTCCATGGATACCAGGACATGCTTCACCAGCTATTACACCTCCGTCATTGGTTCCCCTGTCATTTCCGTCCACCTCAGTTCTTCATGCTGCCCTAACCAGAAGCCTCCAACTTTCTGTCACTGATATGGAAAATGTTAACAATATACGCTTTGTCCTTTCCTTAGCAGAAGGTTTTGCTGCGGAACTGTCATCTCTTCGAGAGGCGAATTGCAAACTACTAACATTGCGGGAAGCCGGAATCGCCAGTCATCAGAATCTGTCCGTCAGCTTCAGGCATCCAATGATGCTCTCACACAAGATCTTCATCACTTAGAACAGCGACATCATTCCCTTTGCATTAATTATGGGATTCTCAAAACGAAGTATTCTTTCCTGTCTCCTATTCCATCTTCGCCGTCTTGGAGGTCGATTTATTGTGCCTGATCACACACCAGACGGATGCGGGGTGCACCGACTGCCTCATGTACACGTTCTCCTGATGGGTGCCTTTCCCAACCTCAACCAGGTTCCGTTCCTTCCGTTGCTTTCCTTCATCAAGCTGCGTCATCGCCACATCCTTCTTCGTTTGCTGATCCGTCTGCTACAAGGTCGTGTTCCTTTACTCCAATAAGAACTCTGCCCGCTTCCGCTATGATTCCTGACCAATCTTCATCGCTTACGGACTGTCCCTTGCTTTCAGCTTGGAGACGGGCTGCTACATTTTCACTCTTCAGCCTGTCAACTCCTCTCAACCTTTTCCGTTTGGCAGTATGATGATGCTCCTGGTTTCTTCCCTGTGTTTCACGGGATTTCTCAACATTCACCAACCTCTATGAGGGATCGCCTTTGTTCCCCATGTAGACGAAAGGCTAAAAGCATCGCCCTTGGCTTTAGGGCTCTTCAGTAGAAATTTCTCCTAAATTTACACTGTTCCCCTTCCTTCCAGACCGCGAGGGACCCTACTTCAGCAAGCCTACCCTTTTGTCCGGCTACTGACCTACGTTCCCTCGCTGTACTCACGGTCTTTGCAAGATAAACGACGACATAATACTGAACAATCTCCACACACAAAAAAAAAACAAAAAAAAAACTGATGGGCTACAAGCCCGTGTCTTATTTTGATCATCTCTTTCTATACTCCATTCTCCATTCACAACAACAACAAGTCCAACAAGTTCACATCCTCTGCCCTTCCTGGACTTCGACGTCTTTCTGCCTCCGGCACAATTCACAGTGTGATAGACTTGGCATGCTTCAAGCACGAGTTCTCCATTCAGGCTCACTGCTCCGGCTACATCATAATCACCATTACCACCTTCTTGGCATTTGTGCTACAACCCCAGAGTAGCTTCTCCAGTGCCTCGCTGCCGCTGGGTCAACCCGTGCTATTCCGATGCCGTTCCAATGCTGTTCCTTTCCTACGAACATTCCGTCTTGTGTCCTGTTCCTCCTGCATCCTGCTCCACCGTTGCGGTTTATCATTCCGACTTCAAGCAGCTGCCCCAACGCTCATAGCAAGGTAGGCAGATCTTCAATTTTAATTTGAATCTCTACCTTCCCCCGTTGGTGCGAAACCCTTTAGATGCTCTTCCCTAGGTTTTATAGTTTACCCTCCTCATGGGACTGTGGTTCCTGGGGATCGGGATTGGTTGTCTTCACCTGGATACGTTCCTTGGGGGCGCCAGCTCGTAATGCGGGGAAACTGAACCTAGCCCTCCTCCGAAATGACTAAGTCTGCTAAAAGTTAAAACAGGTAATGGATATTATCGTTGGCTATACAAAGACTAAAATACCAGAGCCTGCACCTGGTTAATTTTAGTTTTTGTTGCCTATACGAAATATACATTACCTCTACCCGCCCAGCCTCCCCTCTGATAGACCTAGTTCATGTGGGGTGGAAAAAAGACGATTGCGGTCGGCTGCGTTCCGGTTATACAGGGTGATTCAGAAAGGATGGACCAGTGCCCACCGTTTCTCCGGGAGCAGTACAGTTGCCCGACACTCGGTTACTCGACAGTACTTTTGCCCGACTACAGTTTCCCGACAGGTCTGTTGCCCGACAGTGATGTTTGCCCAACAGGTGAGTTGCCCGACAGTGATGTTTGCCCGACAGTGATGTTTACCCGACAGGTGAGTTGCCCGACAGTGATGTTTGACCGACAGTGATGTGTGCCCGACAGGTGGGTTGCCCGACAGTGATGTTTGCCCAACAGGCGAGTTGCCCGACAGTGATGTTTGCCCGACAAGTGGGTTGCCCAACAGATGAGTTGCCCGACAGTGATATTTGACCGACAGGTGAGTTGCCCGACAGTGATGTTTGACCGACAGATGAGTTGCCCGACAGTGATGTTTGACCGACATGTGAGTTGCCCGACAGTGATGTTTGACCGACAGGCAGGTTGCCCAATAGTGATGTTTGCCTGACAGGTAATTTACTAGAAATGTACCAAACTCATTTTTTGTATTTTCAATAAACCTCCGTTTTACGTTTTTTACCTTGCATCCCCCCTTCCCTCGTCTTTTCATGTCATCTCTCCACTCCGTTCTCCAAGCCCCGTCTGTTTCTTTTTCTTTTCTACCTGCCCAGCCAGGGTGGATTAATTTTGTTCCACCTCATTTCACTTGCACCATCGGTTTCTCCTCTCGTCCCTTACATTTTTTAAATGTAATTCTTCTTCACCCGATCAGCATTCTCATTTAAGAATTTATTCCTTTCTGCAATTTTACATTGAATTAAATTTTTTTTTAATATCAGCTTTGTTAACTGCTCAGCTTTATTAACATAAAATTCAGTTTTGTTAACTGTTTGCATTATATGAATGTTGAATTGAGTTTTAAAAATTTTAAAGTGTTAGCTTTGTGTACGTGATTTGTTAACGATTTAGCTTACGTAATAAATAGCTTTGTTAAGCTCTTTTAACAAAAATAGCCTTGTTAACTGTTTTCATTATTAAATTTTTCATTGAATTTTACAATTTTTAAAAGTAACAGCTTTGTTTCTAATTTTTTCAGCTTTGTTCCGCTTTTTTAACAAATACATCAGCTATTGCATTATTACAATTTTGCATTTCACAATTAAAAAAAAAAACCTTTTAATTTTTGTTATTTTCTTATCCCCTTCTTCAAAGTTCTATATCTGCTTTATCAACAGCTTTGTTAACAAAAATATTTACTAACAAAAGCGTCAAGTGTACGGTAAAAAAAGGGGTTATATGATTGAAGTTTCATTTTACTTGTTAAAATGTAGACGGATAAAATATGGATGATTTTTAATTAAATAATAAATGTACAATTGAGAAAATGGCATCTGTTGAAGCGCTGTTGTGCTTTACGTTTTAAATATATGATAGGTAAAGCACAACAGCACTTGAACAGATGCAATTTTCTCAATTGTACATTTGATTATTTCTATTAAAAATCATCCACATTTTATCCGTTTACATTTTAACAAGTAAAGTGAAACTTCAATCATATAACCCCCTTTTTTACGGCACACTTGACGTTTTTGTTAGTAATCCGTGTACCTTTTGTACGGCGATGGCGTCGTGCTACAAAGGTTTATGCATGCATTTTTTATGCATGCATTGTTGCTGGCCACTTTGAAACAATTCAACTCAGCTCTGAAAGCCTGCATTTACGAAATAAATACGCCATCCTATCGTTTCTAGCTGCCAATTTCGGGCCTCGAAATTACAACGTAGCTTAGTTTGGTTTAAATCTATCATATCAAAAACCAAAACTGGTAAAAGGGGCCGCCAAGTTTCGAATGGTTCGGCCCTTCAAAGAAGTGATATCAACACACCAAAATATTCGCTAAGTTAATCGCACCGCTTAATAATTCGAAGGTTAAATAAAAACTAGAACATTGCTACTTTTGGTTGCAATGTTCAAATTTTCATTTAACGTCCGAAGTATTATTCGGTGCGATTAAGTTGGCGAATGTTTAGGTGTGTTGATATCACTCCTTTGAAGGGCCGAACCATTCGGAACTTGGCGGCCCCTTTTAACAGTTTTGGTTTTTGATATGATATCACTCCTTTTTTTTAAATTGTGTATTGACTCAACTCCACTACCGTGCAGATGAGTAATAAATGCCACGTCAACAAGAAATTGGTTTTCAACACTTTGCTACTACCTTTTGCCTATAGGCCGAACCATTCTCAACTTAGTCACCTCTTTATTGGCTTTTGGTTTGGTTTTAATTTTGTTGTAAATTGTTGTATTTAGTTAGTTTTGGTGTGTTGATATCACTCCTTTGATATCACTCCTTTGATAGGGCCGAACCACTCTCAACTTAGTGGCCTCTTTGCCAGTTTTTGGCTTTGTTTATTTTGCTTTGTTTTTACACTTGGTTTATTTTTCGTGAATTGGACGTGAATACAATTTCTTTGCAACGTTGTTTAGATTTATCGTGATGCACTAGTATGTCCCTAGGCACGTACGTCAGTATACACGTTCTCATTGTCGAAACTTTGGCCGTCCAATGAGAGACGATGCCGATAATACTAACAATGGTTATAACAATATTTTCTTACTTGTGCGCCCTCCCACGCCATCCCTGTTACGCCCCCAGGCTACAAACCATAAAAGGTACACAGTTCGTATTGTACTGCACCCATTCGTCCAATTTCATAGCTGGAAGCCTTCCCGGAATCGATGAATAATCACCCTATGGGATTTAACACGGGGATGAGCGGACTAGCTAGTAACACATTTTCAACGTTATTGAGGGGCAGATTTTGCATTGAAAGCAACTTAGCTGGCATTCACACACGAGTTAATTTTAGTCAGGTGGGTCATTGCTCTCGATTTCAACACAATTTAAACGTTTGTATCGCATTATTATGCTTCCTCAAGTACCTGAAATGTGCCCAACAATGCTTCAAAATATAAGACACTGACGCAATGGCGTCCCGCTACAATGGTTTACAGCCTCGACAATTGAATTGATGTGATGTTTGTTGTGATGTTTGTTGTGATGTTTGTTGCCTAATTTGGCGCGACACACTAGCGTGTGTGTAGATATGCGTTTAGCTGAAATACGGATTCTTTCCATTCCATTTGATTCTAAATTTTAATTGAGGCCGCGGCCTTCTGGCATGCGTCCCAAACTACAATACGAACTACACTACATTACGAACTACACTATAATGCAAAACTACAAACTACACCCGCATACAAAGTACACAGAAACTACACCATTTCAAAGGGTTTAAAGGGTTTAACGAGCGTTAACCACTCCTGGTCATCTGCCCGAAGCCCTAAGGCCGTAGGGCACCATTTCATTTTGCCCTTCAACAATGAACTTTTGAGCAAAGACATAACACGTGCACGAAAAATGGATCTGGAGTTTGCTGAGTGGCATTGTTCCCTAATTACAATGGTTAAAACAATGTAAAACAATCAAAATGATCGTTCAGGGACCCGTAACTCCGGAATGGATGGACCAATCGGAAAAATAGTCTCTCTGAGGATGAAGCCCAGGGAAATTTCTGGCTAAGATCATGTTTCAGATTTTAGGTAGGTGCAGTAGTTTTTTTCTGAAATTGTGTCACGCAAGAAGAAGAAGAACAACAACAATAAGTGAACAGTTTTCAAATTTCCGTGTGGCTCCCTACTTTTACTCTTGCACGGAATTGCATAAAAGTTGGTGTAAAGTTAGGAAAAGTTGTTATCTACTATCTAGCCCAGTTTGGTCGAAATATATTGAATAGAAACGTAGAAATTATTAGTTTTGCTGAAGAGAGGACTTCAATCATATATACACACGGCTATCGCCGTGTATGATAATCTTTAACTATTTGCGTTATTAAAATTCTTTAGGGTGGTATGTGTTTTGTGCATTTCTAGTAAATTACCTGTCGGGCAACTTACCAGTCGGGTAACTGAGTGTCGGAAAACCGTACCAGACCCGCTTATCCAAAGAAAATCACAGTGGCGATTATTACGGACTGAGTACGCCAAATTACGCATGCAAATTGGCTTCTTTAAAACATCGAATGGACAAGTTCATTACTCATTGGTAACCAGCCTACGAGTTTTAAGTTACGTGGACGGCAAACATTCATAAGGCAACTGAAGGAAACAAGGTTCAGATTTAATAAACTAAATGTTAAAATTTTAAAGTACTACCTGAGTATTGACGCATTTTCCACAAGACGGATAGGCTTTGTTGACAGGCATGCGGCTAACACACCAGCAAACACAAAACGGAGAAGATAACGTCACAGGTACTCATGAGCATTGCCTCCAAGCAGGTCAGGCTAGCCCTTCCCAGCATACACTTCACGTGGCATTCCTATAGACCACGTGTTACTTCCTCTTTTTAAGAGACGTACAGCCTCGTATTGAAGTTAAAATTTATATACCTTGTTTAAGACAAATAACAAACACAATTCCAATTATTACATTAAACCATAGAAACGATGTTTGCTACAATATTATCATTTTACAAAATATAAAACTGGTAATTCAACCTTAAATTATAAAATATATATCACAAAATTGCGAAAATGGCATGTAAGACACGCCCTCCGAGTGCACCAGTTCCAGGTGGGAAGCGCTTAAACCATACCTAAGCTCCACCTAGATATCGCCCCACAGTACCTAATTCTTTACCAACATTGTTTAGATTAACTGCGACACACTAGCGTGTGTCTAGATTTGCGCGTCAGTATATACACGTTGTCACTGGCGGAACTTTGGCCGTCAAATGAGGGATCATGCCGACAATACTAAAATAGTATAACATCACTTTCGTACTTACGCACCCTCCCACGCCTTCCCGTCACACCCCCCAGGCTGCATACCAGAAAAGGTATGCAGTTTGTATCGGGGTGCAGCAATTCGTCCAATTTCATAGCTGGAAGCCTTTACTTTAGCTCAGTATCGGTAGAATGACCACCATTTGGAGTTTAACATGAGGCTGAGTAGACTATGTAGGTAGAAGTAGCTATAGTAACACACTTGCAACGTTATTGAGGGTCAGATTTTGCATTGAAATCGGCTTAACTGACATTCCTACACGAGTTAATTTTTGTCAGGTGGGTCATTGCTCTCCGATTTTACACAATTTAAGCTTTTGTACCACATAATTATTTTTGCTCAAGCACGTAGTTGTGCCGAACTATGCTTCATGATATTAGACACTTAGTACGCTATGGCGTCGCGCTACTGAATTGATGTGATGTTTGTTCCCTAACTTGGTGCAACATAGCGTGTGTCTAGATTCGCTGGTTCCTAATATTTAGTTTTAAGAAATAGCTGAATTCCTAAAACCATGACGAACTTGTTGTATAGCTAAAATTCCTTTCCAAAAGCCAAAATTTTTAATTCGCATATACACTATATGAATAATTTCTTCACTGGACCATAGTTCAAAATCATAGCCAATAAGATAGCAGAAAAAAAAATGGAATTAGAAGATCCCCTGGGTCAAACTTATCCTTTGTTTCTGGCTATCCGGGTCGTAAAATGGCGAATTGAGAACCAGAATTTACTTCACATCGACGATTTTCATTTATATAACCGGTATTAATGCGAGCCTCTAGTCCACTCTTTCTTCAAGCCTTACGCGTCATTTTTAGTGCCTCAGCAATGACGCATGAAGCGTTTTGAGCCACCTTCCCGAACCCCTCCCTCCATGGATCTTGAGGTCTTCCGATAAAAATGGCGCATCGTCGCACACAGCCCTTTTCTTGTCTTGGCCATCTATGACGAAGGTCAGTGAACACACGCCGATAGAAGGGAGTAAAGACGGGAAAAGGAAGACGGTTGGTCACGCGTCTATTCTTTCCGGTTGGGTCTGCAATCCAGTTTGCCAGACCGAAAAGGAAGGAAATCTCGAATTGGATATCGCGCATCAGGTTGGTAAATCAACCGTCAAAATGACCTGCAACATTTTATGCCGCCTCGCTGTTGCTTGGCTAAATCAGCTTTGACATTATCTGCACACTCTGATGCCGCGGATGTTACTGTTGATCGAACATCTTCGGAGAATTCATGAGATTCCGTCCTCTTCGGAAAACTTGTGAGATTCAGTCGCGTTATAGGCGCTCGCTCCTCGTGTTCGTCCTACGCGCGTGAAACAAAGTCTAGCACCGTCAATTTGATTTCATGCATTCTGTACACAGACTAAGTGAAAATAAAAATTGTAGACGAAATTTAAACCTGAAGTATAGGAAAATTGACGGTGTATTTCGGTGATGCAAGGACCTTGCACCTTCTGACAGTGGGGCAAGGTGGCCCGATCGTTAGCATGACCGTCTCATGTGCCAGAGGTGCCGGGCTCGAATCCGTCCTCAGCCACCCCTAGCATCTTCGGGAAGAGAATGGCCCTGTGATGTCTCGTGCTCATGTCGATTGTGGCATGCAAAAGAACCTAGGAATTTCCGATGGGATTTACCTAGCAAAATTGTTCCTCTCTCCTTCTGGCGCCATGGCTACGGCTGGGAGCGCGTCAAAAAACTAAGCAACTTCTGACAAAATTTAAAAACGTTTTTAAGAAATCTCTTCTAAGTGGCTGCCCATTTCTGAAATAGTTCGATTACAAACATTGCCTGGATAAACCGTAAAAAAGGGATGACATTCTTAAGGGATCCACCCCCCCCCCCCCCCCCCCTTCAGCTGACCTCCGTCTCCCAGGTAAATGATGGTTCCATACATTTCTGGAGTAACTGAACTTCTCCGAAGCTTTCTCTACACACAGGAGATAAGGCTTGTCAGAAAAAATAACCATACTTTAAAAAAGGCCTATACCATAAAACGACAAAAAAATAATTCAAGCTCCCAAACACAGTTCTGTGAGAGATACGATTTATCAGCTTACTTGCGCCCACCCAGCGACTGGGGCTACGTCCAGTGGAAACAGTGAACAGAAACTGGTCCAGAGTCTCAGATCTCACAAAAATTCAATCTCAAAGTGCTTGACACAAACAATTCATTAGCACAGCATTTACAAAAACCCGTACACCAACCTTACATTTCGAATACAACAATTTTATTTCGAATTGCAAACATTCGAACGAGAATAAATCTTGAAACTACCTTTGTCAATAATCACATTCTACCTAATGCATACAGATATAAAGAATATTTTCAACTGTTAAGGAAATTCACTGTTCCTTATTTTCGCCATCAGGGTAGGTTAGGCTCCGAAATATAAATAGCCAGCATACTGCACTATACATCATTTCGTTTTTTGTTTTTTTTTGCCACTTCACTGAGTATACTGATGTTCCTCTTCAGTTTTTAGCCTTTATTTTTTTTTTTTAATATATTTTCCCGTATTCCCTTATCCCGTATTTTTCTGCCTGTATTCATTTTCATCGTATCCGATTCGCCTGGAAACTAAGATGTTGTCTGTTTTGGTGTTTTCAGACTCCACTTCGTGTAATTTTATATTTTGGGGACTTAAAATCAAGCTGCTCTCACCCGTAGAGATCTCCAGACTGACTGTTCTATGGATGAGAGCAGCTTGATAAAAATAACAATAGTATATATATATATATATACTATAATAATAGTATATAATAGTATGTAATAGTATATAATAATAGTATATAATAGTATGTAATAGTACATAATAATAGTATATATATATTTTTTTTTTTTTATTGCTTGAACGAGCTCGAAGTTCCAAGGAACTTACGTGAGCAGCAAAACACTTACAATTTAACACAATAAGTAACACAAAAAATATACACTAAATTTACATTTGAAATTATTTATCGACAAAAATACATCAATAAATGCACATTAATGATAATAAAAAGAAACATCTCTTGCATGTTTAATTAATTTTATTAATTCTGATTTCATTAGTATTTTTCAACAATTTTCTGGGCACGTTATTTACATATACAACACTATCAGTAAATTAGTTTTAATTATTTAATATTCTAATTAATTTAGGTTTATATAATTCTACTAATGATTGTTTTAGGGCTATTTTTAACTTTGTTATACTTTGGTAATAAGGAATATTTTTATTCAACCTATATATGTTATTGAATATGTCTGGTATATAGCAGTTTCTATTTTTTGTTCCATAGGAGTTATTCCAGTCCGGTATTTTAAATTTATTTGTCGTTTTTTTCAGTCGTTCACTTTTTGACTCAGTTGGTTGTTTATAAGTGTTACTATAATAATATTTGACAATGGTTACATGATCTCGAAGGTCTTCTATCTTTAGAATTTTACTAGTAAAGGCGGTAAATAGCCTTTACTGTAAGGTTTGACCTCGGTCTCCCATGTTAACGGCGCGTTTACGCAGCGACTCACATTTGCCTTCTCGCAGCTAGAACTCAATCGCGATGGCAAAGGTGGCATTGCCATGGTAACAACGCTAAATGGATTAGCTAAATCCGACATCGTTTGAGTTAATACTTGCAGTCTTATAATCCGTGCTAATAATATACAGAATTCCTCATGACGAAACAATTTTCCCAAACGCTTCTGAACTCACGTTATTTGCTGTTTTCATTGCAAGGCGGCAGACATAAAACCGCCGCCATGTTGGAATTTGAGGTGATTTCTAGCTTCTAGCTGCGAGAATGCAAAAGCGAGTGGTTGTGTAAACGTGCCCTAAAGTCGAAATTACGATGCTTAATTTCTCCGCTGCCTTTTAATATTTTCCACTCAAATTTAGTATATAAGCTTTGTTGGACTTGGTGAACATGTGTACCAACTTTTATTAATTTCCGATTTGTCACTTCGGAGATCTGGACTGGAATCGCGAGTTTCATTTTTGGCTTGGACTTCTTATTTGGACACGTTTACACAATGGTCTCCACAGACAAAACCATTTGTCCTGGAAAGCTGGTTCTTAGCTCATTTGAAAGAGCTACTTCCGGAGATGTGCCCTTTATAGAAACAGAAATTTTTATTGGTCGTCTCGTTCCGGAATTCCGATCCGGTTTATTGTTATACATTGTTTTAAACATAGTTTTTATGCAACAATGCCATCAACAGACGCCAGACGGAAAGCGTAAGCAAATGCTAACAATTTACCCGCGCGTGAAGGGGAAGCATTATCCTTATTACGAATTGATTTATATAATGATTTCACGTCATTCTCCCGTGTTAAAATTAAAGTGTCCGTTGATAGCCGCTGACAGCTTCAGACAAACCAACTTCCAAAAGAAAGACTTGCACTGAATGAGCGAACGAAGCGAGCGAAATTCAGTGCATTTTGCAACGCGTGCAGACAACCAGCTTGGTATGTGAAAGTATCACGAATTAGAAAACAAAAACGAGCTCGTTTATCTTTAAGGTAAGGTTTAACTGAATCGAAGTCAATACAGCAAAGTAACACAAATAAACTTTCCTGTAAGGTTTCACATGCCGCAGTGTTCCTGTACTGTTTAGCCCACGTGAAACCTTGCTGCTGTAATCAACCATGAGACACGTAAATAAAATCGAAACCATATCCCAACTTTCAAAATAGGTTACACAATACACACTCTCCTAATTTCGGGGCTAAATTTTTCATCATCATTCTAGTCCGGTCGTCTCCTTTCCGTTCATGTTATTGATGTATACACCAGTTAACATTTCATATTCAAGACTTCAGGACTTCAGGATTTCAAGGAGTCGCACGAACCCTGAATTAGTTAGTCTGTAGGTCTGTACAAAGCACACTAAAAGTATGGATTTTACGATTTTTCAGCGATGGTCTTTGGCCAAGTAGACTGAATCAATCAGGCTTATCGTGTTCTAAAGTAAAAACTGTAAAAACATGTAAATACAGCAGTAAGGTTTTACGTGGGCTAAACAGTACAGGAACACTGCGGTATGTGAAACTTTACGGAAAGTTTATTTGTGTTACTTTGCTGTTTTGACTTCGAATCAGTTAAACCTTACCTTAAACATCAAACGAGCTCGTTTTTGTTTTCTAATTTTTATAATAGATCTAGTGTGTAGTTTCACTTCCATTTCCAAATAAGACTTTAACTAATTTATTTTGAACTCTTTGTAGTCTTAATAATATATATTTAGCTGCAAAGCCATAAATTTCTATGCCATATCTTAAAATACCCACGCGTCATATAATTTTTTAAATATTTTTTATTGTTTAATATATATTTTACTTTATATAACACTGGCAACATTTGTCTAAGTTTAATTATCAAGCGTGTTATGTGTTCTTTAAAGTCCCAATTTGTTTCTATTTCCATTCCCAAATATTTCGCTGATTTCTTTGATTCTATTTTATTACAAGTATTTAGACAAGGTTGTTTGTTACTTTCCTTTTCATTCATACACTTTTTTGTATGATGTACAACATTTTTGTCATGTTTATTTTTCATTTTTGGTACTATTATTTCTAATCATATCAAAAACCAAAACTGGTAAAGAAAGCACTTTCGGTAGCAATGTTTAAGTTTTCATTTAACCTTCGAATTATTATTCGGTGCGATTAAGTTGGCGAATGTTTTGGTGTGTTGATATCACTCCTTTGAAGGGCCGAACCATTCGGAACTTGGCAGCCCCTTTCACCAGTATTGGTTTTTGATATGATATCAAAAGGCATTTATCTCGAACCGTACACAAAAGGTCGTTATTGAGTCGATTCAATCAGAATGCTACAGTGTGGTTAGTGGGGTACCTCAAGGATCCGTCCTGGGCCCCCTACTCTTCGTCGTATTTTTAAATGATCTTACTTTTCCTTTGGAGTCACCTGGGGCGACACGTTTCAAATTCGCTGATGACGTCAAAACGGGATCAACCATCACCTGTTTTCGTGACGGCTATCAACTTCATACTGATATAGACATCGTATACCAATGGTCGCTTAAATGGCAGTTGCCCCTTTCGCAATCTAAATGCTATGTTTTCCACGTGGGTGCCTCCAATCCTTCATTGTCCTATGACCTAGGTGGAACCAATTTACAAGTTGTAGACTGTGGTCGCGACCTAGGGATTTGGTTCTCTAAGGACCTATCGTTTTCTACACACTGCACGAAGATTGCAGCTACAGCTTATCGCAGACTATCAATGATTAGGAAATGCTTTGAGGCCACTAGCGTTGATATACGGGTGTGGGCCTTTAAAGTCTTTGTAAGACCCCTTTTGGAATACGCGAGCCCAGTTTGGTCCCCCCACCTACTGGGTGATATTGATCGCCTTGAGGCTGTACAGCGAACCTTCACCAGAAACCTTCCTGGCTTCAAGACTCTTCAGGCCAGTTCTCGCCTTCGTAAGGCCGGACTGGAACCATTAGAGTTGCGTAGGATTAGAGCAGACCTGATAATGACTTTTAAGATTTTGCATGGATTACTGCCGATCGATCTACCCTTTTTCGATCAAGCTCCCTCTTCATCCACCAGAGGCCATTCCCTGAAGCTGCGGGTCGAGCTCACACATCTGGGCTGTCGGAAATCATTCTTTGCCGTGCGTGTAGTTCCAATTTGGAACTCACTACCCGAAGAGACGGTCTCTGCCGCGTCAATCTCAATCTTTAAAAAGAAGCTACTGAGCTGTGATCTCACTAAATTCCTTAGAAGGACTTACTGACAAACTCCTTTTAATCACTCTTCCATGATATGAATTCACTTCTTCTCTCTTTTCCTTTTAACGCTGGGAACGGTATTAGTGGCCTGCCCTTCCGTAATCCCACTCCCACTTTTGATGAGAGTAAACCTATTATTATTATTTATATTATTATATCACTCCTTTTTTTTAATTGTGTATTGACTCAACTCCACTACCGTGTAGATGAGTAATAAAGTACCACGTCAACAAGAAATTGGTTTTGAACAATTTGCAACTACCTTTTGCCTATAGACCGAACCATTCTCAACTTAGTCACCTCTTTATTGGTTTTTGGTTTGGTTTTAATTTTGGTGTAATTTGTTGTATTTAGTTAGTTTTGGTGTGTTCATGTCACTCCTTTGAAGGGCCGAACCACTCTCAACTTGGTGGCCGCCTTACCAGTTTTTGGCTTTGTTTATTTTACTTTGTTTTTACACTTGGTTTATTTTTCGTGAACTGGACGTGATTACAATTTCTTTGCAACGTTGATTAGATTTATTGTGATGCACTAGTGTGTGCCTAGGCACGTACGTCAGTATCCACGTTCTCATTGTCCGAACTTTGGCCGTCCAATGAGAGACGATGCCGACAATACTAACAATGGTTATAACAATATTTTCGTACTTACGCGCCCTCCCACACCATCCCTGTTACGCCCCCAGGCTCCAAACCATAAAAGGCACGCATTTCGTATTGTAGTGAACCCATTCGTCCAATATCATAGCTGGAAGCCTTCCCGTTATCTCGGAATCGATGAATAATCACCCTATGGGATTTAACATAGGGATAAGTGGACTAGTTAGCTAGCTAGGTCGTAACACATTTTCAACGTTATTGAGGGGCAGATTTTGCATGAAAGCAGCATAGCTGGCATTCAAACACGAGTTAATATTTTTCAGGTGGGTCATTGCTTTCGAATTCAACAATTTAAGCTTTTGCACCGCATTATTATTTTTCCCCAAGTACCTGAAATGTGCCCAACTATGCTTCAAGATACAAGACATGACGCTATGGCGTCGCGCTGCAATGGTTTACAACCTCGACAATTGAATAGATGTGATGTTTGTTGCCTAACTTTGCGCGACACACTAGCATGTGTCTAGATTTAATTGGGTTTTCTTCACTTATGTATAATTCATTGTCCATTAACCATCCATTTATCATATCATAATCCGTTTGTAAGTTTTGTATGATATCATCATACTTATAATTTACAGAAATCATTGCAGTATCAGCAAATTTAATATTAGTGTATTGTTTACATAATCTTATATATCATTCACATATATTAAAAACAATAGAGGCCCTAACACCGATCCTTGTGGTACTCCAAATTTAATGTCTTTATAATCACTATATTCATTATTTATTTTTAATTTTGCTTTTCTATTTGTTAAATAATTTTTTTATTTATTTTTTCCTCTCGAGCTTATTTGTTCACATTTCCGAATTAATTTTTTCATGATTAAATGTGTCAAATGCTTTTTGTAAATCAATTAATATGGTACCTGCATATTTTTTTCATTTAATGCTTTTGTAATTATATCATTTACTTGTATAAGTAGATCTGTCATTCCTTTACCCTTTGTATATCCATACTGTATACTGTTTAATAATTTAAATTTCATCAAAAAGTCTCTCATTTTATTCGAAAAATATTTTTCTGTTATTTTATCAATTATTGATAGCAGTGGTATTGGCCTATAGTTATCTTTGTTAGTTTTTCCCCTTTTTTGTATATCGGTCTTAATACCTGTATCTTCAATTGATCTGGCTAAATTTCTTTCTCAACCATACAATTTATTAATTTACAAATAAATATTGCTGTGTTTTCTTTAGATTCTTTAAAGTTAGCGGTATTAAATCCATCAATTCCTGTGGCGTTTGTATTTTTTAATTCATTAATAATTTGTATTCTTTCTGTTATTTCTGGTTCCTGTATAACATTGAGTTTTTATAAGTTTTCTGACATTTTCCTTTGTTACTTTGTTTCTTGTTTATTGTAATGCTCACTCTGTTTGTAGATATCTATTTTTTGTTGAAATTTATTTTTTAATTTCGGTACTTGGTTTTCAAAATTCTCAATAAATTCATTTCTCAGTTTATTTGGATCTGTTCCTTCAAAAGTTTTCAGTAATATTACATCAATCAATCTTTTCTTTTCCCTTAAATTTTCCATTTATTTCCTGTTTTGTTGTCCATAATGTTTTGTTATCTTTTTCTACTTCATTTAATTTCTTTTTATAAAAATTTTGTTTACATATTGCTATTTTTTCTCAACCTCTATTTTCAAATATCTGTATTTTTTTATAGTATCAATTTCGCTCTTTTCTTTTAAGCTTTGTAATGATTTCCTCATTTGATTTTTTTCATTTATAAGGTCCAACACATCTTGAGTAAAATCCAGTCTTTCCTTTTTTTATTTTTAGTATTTTTCTTTTCTTTCTTATTTTGTCCATCAGTTATGTTTTTTCATAAATATTATTTATTACCTTTTGTATTGTATCATACATTTTATTTGGACAATCTATATAATTTAATTCATTCCAGTTATATTGCTGTAGATCTTGTATTATTATTTTTTGATTATATTTATTTTTTTGATCTTCCTCTTTATAATAACTTTGTTCGTTTAACTCTAACTTTTTATTTCCCTCCTTGTTTCGAAATCAAACAAATTGTGCAATAATAATAATAATAATAATAATATATATTATATATATACTATATAGTACTATACTATACTATACTATATAAATATAATAATAGGCCTAAATGTAGGTGTGTAACATTCAGTAGAGATGAGCCCCACAAGCAGTAGCTTCTGCTGTTTGGCTGGCTGACGCCAGCCCAGTTTTGAGTTTGTTAATTTTTGTGACTCTTGATAACGGGCCAGATTTTCCCCGAAACGTCTTGGAATTGTTTATTTTCTATAGATACAATTTTTTGGCTTAAATTTACTCTACCGGTGCGTACACCTTTCTTAACTTGGCTGTAAACGATGCGCAAAACCAAGTTTAAAAACCACAATCCACACTCCTACGCCATGAATCAATCCGAACATTCCAATCCACAGTCCAGCAAAGGTGGAAAGCTTTAGAAACACTGCATTCACTTACGAAGGCACTCTGAGCTTGACCAAAGATCCAAGGTTCAATCGGCGCTATCATGCATCCAGCTGAAAATTGACCCATGGGAGTCTGTCTAACCATACCCATAAGAGTCTGACCTGCTCCACCACTTCCAAAGAAGTTTGTAACTTAATTTGACAGCATCAAATAGTTGTACAGACTCTTCTCTCTTACTAGATGCTCACCATTAACGGCACTGACGAGGCGTGTGAGCATACCTTTGGTCCGCTCCTTCAAATGAACCAACCCCGCCTCAACAGTTAGTCCTGGAATTTAATGGTGTAGTCCTCAAGCGACCGGTAACAATGCTCAGGGAAACGTTGACTCTCCTACTTGCAGCGAGCGGATACGGGAGAGCAGTGCTAAACACAGAAATGGTAGATGGTAATCCACCCACACGGCAGTGAATAAACGGCAGGTACAATTGTCGAAGTATTTGACGGCCATAGCCCTGAACTCTGTCCAGGCAACCGTAACGGCGCCTTTGTACCGAACAACAGGGTGCAAAACTTGCTGTCAACTCGCTGGCCTCCAGTCATAAGTAAAATGAAATGCCTAGCACTTTTGGTAAAAAAAAAATATAAAAAAAAAACCCACCACCTGCAATTTGCCAGTAGTAGGTAAATGCGATTATCGCAGAGACAGACACGTACCCAGAGGGAAGCAAAGGTCAGCATTGCTGAGTCAGCATTGGTGATGATATATAGATGTTGAAAAGTGAAGAATTATGTCAACCTACTT
>JAHWFP010151945.1:9682-21194 GCA_023313725.1 Lithobius niger | reverse complement strand
TCATCATATATATCACTCGTTTCAATTTGGTAGCAGAGACTGTCAGTTTCCGTGAAGAGGAGTTTGGCAAGGTTACCATACTTCAGTCGAATATACTCGTAATGGAATTTAAACATAGCAAGTTTCGACAGTTCTAAGATAGAAAACCCGGAGTATGTTGGAAGATCACATGTCACGCTTCGAGCACATCGGTTAATTTGGACTAGGTTTTCATGTAGGATCTTGAAGGAGTCAGCATGTGGTTGGGAGGTGTATTTAATTGCTGACTTGGAGTTGGTACAAAGCTTGACGTTGAGACGTTGCTGCTTGTTCTCCATAGTCTTACCGAAAACCGAATTATTCAAAAGTTTAAAATAATCCTTCTCGCATAGTGCTGTTGATTGTTGACGTTTGGTGGTATTAAATTCAATGTAGTACTTCATCCAAGGTTTCTGATTGAATGCTAAGATTCTTCGGATGTGACGAAGGACTAACCCATGATGTCGGTAAAATTTTAAGTTACGGTAATGAATGATGTATTTCTTCTTGTGCAGAAGGTTCGGGACAAGTTTGATGGTTGGTTTGATGGTGTGGTTCAAGTCTTTTGCCAGTTTCTTCGAATAAGGGGAAATAAACTCCTCACTGATCTCAAACTTCTCGGGTGCTAGGGGATAATCATTATGAATTTCATGCAAGTCGTGGGGGTACTCGAGGTCCACTTCTAGTATGTAACCAATGTCTGAATCATTGGCTATGGCGTCAACATCAAAGGTTCTTATATCTTCTTTTGTAAGGTAACGGAATCCATCATAGGGAAGTGATTCACACATGGCAAGACCATACAGATTATTCATATCCAAATCAATAATGAAGGTGGAAGGCTGACTTGGATCATATGTGTCAGGGAGGTATTTGTTATTGGCCTTGGCATACCTCTTCCCTATGAAGGAAACCCCACCACGAATACCGGAAGTGATCAGGTTGTGTTTGCCAACGTGTGTAAATAATTCTAATTTGGCTTGTGTCTTTCTGAGGAGGGCCGCCCAGCTGAAACCTGGAGTCGAAATATAGTAATAGGGATCCAACTTGTTATTTTCGAGGGAGAGTCTTCTAAAGTTTTCAAACACGTCAGCCAGCAAAAATACGTCTGTCATCTGGTAAATCTCATGATACGAACTGAACTTCTTACCCCTCATCTTAAGCCAGAGATTTAAAGCTTTCACATACTCATCCCCCGCTAACGCTTCATCTTTCAGTACCGAAAAAAACGCCTGCCTTGAGGGTAGATCTTCTTTATCAAAAATAGCCATATCATTTACATGATCATAGGGATAGACGCCTTTTTGTGTTAGAAGTTCGAGAGCTTTCTCCATACTCATTTCGTTAGTAAACCATTGGGATCTTAGACCAGAAACCAACACTGACTCGAGGATTGGAAACTTACTACCAGTGTTCTTGTGGTTACCGACCAGAGTGTCGAGCGATGCATTCAAGAAGTTGAGGCTGTCTATAAAGCGAAGACTTATTCCAACCGCCTCAACCTTGGTTGTCATAGACTGAAACCGCTCAGCATTCCGCCCGATGACGTCTACGTTCCCGGGAAAGGTGTGTATAGCTTTTACCAAGAGGTGCATATCGTATCCTTCAAGGTTATGTAAGACGGTGGGGATAGTCCTTCGTTCGCGTGCACTTAAATTACACTTCGAATGTGCGGCCCCTCTGTACTTTCCACTCACGTGACAATGATCCCTAACCTTTCTTTCTCCTTTTTCCCTTGGGTTTTGGATAAAGGGTTTAGAACAGTAATGACACAAACTCAAGGTTGAAGCTGACCTGCTCGGCTGGAGAGAGGTTAAGGGGTTTTGCGTTAAGTAATAGAGCGTTGTAATTTTCAGCCTCTTCCACCATGCGTTCGAAAAAGACTTTTACTGCATCTTCTCCCAGGTAATATTCGTGCTTAATGATCACACCATCTACCCCCACTACGACGTAACCAAAACTACAGGGTGAGTGTAGTTGAAGCTTGGTGGTCGAACTCTTGGAAGGATTGGGATGTGCAGTATGAATGGGGTGAAGGAGACACTCGAAGTCAGCGTAAATAACACGGGGGAAGGGATTTTTACGACTTAAGTGATGAAAGTTGAGGAAGTTTTCACCAGGTTTCTTGAATTTTAACGATTGTGCGAGGTTGAGTTTAATGCATTCTCTGCGATGAGTGATAAGCAGCCATTCCTTTCCAAATCCAGCGAAGCAGTTGTGACAATAAAATTTTGCGTGAGATCCTGAACCTTGGTGACGAAGAAATTTCGATATATTGGTAATTGCACAGTAGTGAGTGTTCAAGACGTCCTCGTCATCGTTCTCTGTGGTTAACAGGAGAAGATTGAAGGGCTGTCCTTCAAAGTTTTTGGATACTCTAAGACGTGTAAGCACCCTCGCCGCCCAGTTCGGAAGGGAATCCATTGCTGACCTATACCCACACTTCGGGTGGACAGAGAACAGGCCCGTGCCTCTATCAGCAGCACGCCACTCTTCGTTCCACATGCCCAGAGTTCTACTACGCAGGATCACCCATTTCGATCTAACCGATTGCACTTTGGACAATACATTAACACCTCAGAACGTCTTTCTGCTAACATTGCCCAGAGATCACTGTTACCATACCATTATTTATTATTGTTGTCACTTTTAGCTGATGACCTTGCAAAAAGAGGAGCCTTTCAGGGGAAGCCCACTGTTGCGTTCATGATTCGCCCGAGAGATCTGTGGCCAGTTGTGATGCGTCACGCCACTAGAGAGTGGAGCGAAAGGTGGGACACTGGTACATCTGGCCGTACACTCAATAGAGTTCATCCGAGTGTCTCCACGCCAAAATATTTGGATGCTATGTCAAGAAAATACGCAGGAAATTTTTCCAGACTCCGCACTGGGCATGCCCAGTTGCGTGCTCATCTTTTTCGAGTTGACTGGGCTAGGACCCTCCGTTGTGAATGCTGTCAACTCGCTGACCTCCAATCATAAGTAAAATGAAATGCCTAGCATTTTTGGTAAAGAAAAAAAAACCCACCACCTGCAATTTGCCAGTTTTTCATTTCTTGTTAGAGTGTCCTCGTTGGACGCCGCAGCGTCGCTTTGTGTATCATACGGGGAGTGATCTTTTGGCCACGGTGTTGGAGTCCCCCCCACCCCTCCATGTTCCTTGTGACAAACTTAATATTCGTAAAGCCCTTGGTTTTTGTAAAGCAACCAGAAGGTTTGAGTCTGATTTTGCAACCCCAGCGCTGGCTTGCTTGCTCCCCTCTGTTTGTGCATGGCGAAAGATATACTGTGTTGGCGGTAGAAAGTGGTGAGTTTAGCATTTCAGTATTGAGTAAGTTGTTAGTGGGTTAGTGAGTGGTAGGAGCAGATCACTCCCAAGCGGGGAAGTACTGTAATATACTGTACTGTGTCAACGGACTGTAAAGCGGTTTAGTAGTAAGTTAGTACGTAAGTTAGCGGAGAATGTATGGCGTTGGGCCGATTAGCCTCTCGTAATGAATTCAAATTCAAATTCATTACTTTTGTTACCACTGTCACCATACCAAGCATTATTTCTTATTGTCGTCACTTTTATATTCATTACTCTTTTTTAATTGACTTGAGGCTCTGGCTGTGTGACCTTGAAACTTGGTCTTTTTTTTCCCCGTACATCCTAAATGCTGACCCATGCCCCTCCTCCTTTTTTAGGCTGAATTTTAGTGACTCTTTTGGGTCCTTTTCATACCTGTGTGCTCCAGCACCTAACATTTCATTATTTCATTAGATCACGAATGAATCCCACCTCCACTAATGAAGTAAGGACAAAGTATGGATCCACGGTATCGTATGCTATTTCATATCTAAAAAGAAAAAAAAAATTCAAGAACAACACGAGCCAGACACACTTTTCACGGATCCCAGCCTCTCTGTGCTCCTCGTCCACCTCGAAAGTCAAACTCCGCTGTCTGCAGAAATTTGTCGTTCTCCGAGTATCGTGGCAGACTTTGCACACCTGACGTTCGAAGCTGAACAAAAATTTAGGAGAAAAAAAACAGTAGAGCTCGTGTCCTTGTAGAACTCACTGGCCTTCTGTGAAAGCACGCAAATAAAAACGGATTAGAGTTCACTTGAAAGAAACGGACTATAATTTGGACTGCATTTCAAGGGAACAAACTAAAACCAATAAAAATCCTTAAATTATAAAACGCTTGCATAATACCCAAATTAAACACACATAAATTTGTGTTTATGTTTAAATTTATGAGCATGGACAAATTTAAACATAAACTGCTTTCATTTTCTGATATTGCTAAGGAATAAAAACAATCACTATTCCCTGGAATTGGAGTTCAAATTATAGTTCGTTCGTTCAAGTAACTTCTAATCCGTTTTTATTTGTATGCTTTCGCAGATGTGAATTCCATGTGGATACGAGCTCTAATTTTTTTTTCTAAACGGGGAAACCTTTTTTTTTGTTCAGCTATGAATAAAATAAACTCAAAAGGTTGATTTGCGGCGTGATTGCAGCTTCCTCCAGTCGATTCTTGACGCACGTTCGAGAAAATTTCGATCACACACACACAAAATTTGGTCAACAAAAATGGATTTTGGTCGAAAAAAAATCGATGGCATGCATTGCTGATTGTTGTGTTAAGTAGTTTTGTTTTTTTTTTTCATTTTTGGGGGCGTTACAGACATCACGTCGGCCGTAACTGTTGCCTAGTTTTTAATGATAAAGAAGCATTAGCTAATAGCAAAGTTATTCAATAGCAAAATAGATCAATAGCAAAATAGATCAATAGCAAAATTATTCAAAATAAACATTTAGAACTCTTGCTACAATCAGTACCATTAGATAAAATAATCAAGAGCCACGGCATGGAAGAATTGCATGTTTGAAGCAACTGTTAGTGATCAAAGTCATCATAACCGGATTTTAAAAATAGGTCTTGAAGCAGACCGTTACAAAATGATACATTGTTAAACAAAAAGGAATGCCTTCCTGTATTATAGTGCGGGTTCGAAACCTTTAGTTCATAAGCGGTACCCCTGGTATTTGTATATTCGGTTGAAATCCATGTAATATTTTCAGTATGAAAATAACACCACCTCTTTGCCTACGCCAATTACGACAAGAGAGACTTAGAGGGTGAAGCTTCTGATCATAGCTAAAGATAAACATACTTTTCACCATCTTAGCGTATCTCGGCTGAAATAACTTAGTTTACTTTAGTTAAAATAACTTTCACAAGAACCTCAGCCTTGTTAATACCTACAGTTAAAGCCACACAAATTTAAAATTGGTTTATTAGCTCGATCTTCAGGTGAGGGCAAAGAGTCCCAACAACAACCACAACAACAAGAAATGGTCATCCTGTGGAGGCCGAATGGTTCGATTGTAATTGTTGTTACCATTTTTAATGCTGTGAAATACTTATGACACAACCTAAATACAGAATTTCGTTGTTCTACATCAATTCTGGCAGAAGGTATTTCACAGATTGACTTTTAACACGCAGCTTTATGCTGAGACTTACGTAAGGTCCTTGATACCGCCAAAATAGGTGATATGCAATAACCGTGGGAAAGGAGGGGGGGGGGGGTTAACAGATCTTGAGTGATCTTGGTTCGGACCACAAACTTGCAATGGTGGTTGCATTTTAGTTCTGATATCACTACTTTCTCTGGCGAAAACCTGATGGATTCCTTTGCCCTTATGAGTTTTCGTATGACACATGTTGCAAGCCTTTCATTTGAGATGCTTGGGGAACATCTGACTATTATGGCCTTTACAGAATTCCCCAATGCATCGTTTCTTGTTGCTGGGAAATATACTATACCTGTCAATTTTTTGCATTGTATCTCACGATGTTGCTGTTGTACCTTGAGATCTCACTTATTTGCTGTCGACCAGCTCGGAAACCCCCGCACATGCGCGGGTCCTCCTTACAAAGGCAGTAGCCACGCTACTGCGTGTTTCGTCTCATTCATGGCCGATCCCAGGTACTGAGTGAAGCTTCAAACCGACTAGCATTTTCTGTGGTTGCTCGTCTCGATTGTGGACAATTCCCAAACTTTGAGTGGAACGTCAAGGCGGATATCATTGTCTTTGTGTCATTAGTGACTGAATTTCATGCCATGGACGATGTTTCCTACTACAGCAGTGTTTCAAAGGAGGCAGCCTGTCTCGGACAGCTTATCTCAATTGCTGATAACCTCTATGCATCAAGTGAAAATAGTAAGAATGTGGTTGTCTCGTCTCTCAGATGGATGTCGTCGCTTCGTCTCATTCGAAACCAGTATTCATGCCTTGGTGAAGTTCCCAGCCATTTGCAACGCGGACAGCTTGTCTCGATTTTGATTTAAACCCATATGTCGAAGGAAAAATCCAGATGAAGAACGTCGTCTCGTCTAATCCGTGACTAACTCACGTTATCGGAGATGTTTCAAGCCACATTTCAGTTTCAACTCAGACAGCTTGTCTCGGACAGCTTGTCTCGACCATAACTAAATTTCATGCATCAAGCAGAAAATCACGAATATCGACGTCGTCTCGTCTCATTTATGACTAACACTCACGTCATGAGAGAAGTTTCAAGCCACATCGCAGTCTCACCTCGGACAGCTAGTCTCAGACAGCTTGTCTCTGGAAACCACTCTACGTGAAGATCATCAAGCTGTTTTGCAATTCAACTCGGACAGCAAGTTCGGACAGCTTGTCTCCTGAAGGCCGCTTGTCTCTGGACATCACGCAACGTGAGGTACTTCCAGCCATTTGGTATTACAACCCGGACAGATCGTCTTGGAAAGCTTGTCTCGATTGACGCCAAAAGCCCACGCATCAAGTGGTAAATAAGGAGGGACGTCGTCTCGTCTCTTTCGTAACTGACATTCAACATCATACGTGAACTGTCGAGCCACCTTGCCTCTCGATTTCCCTTCCCTCCAAAAAAATCACCCCTTGAGACGACGCTTTCATCCTTTCGGAAAGCCATCCACCATGCCGTGGAAGACAGATGCTGCTCCCTGCTTGGGCCCCTGCTCCACTCATTCCGTTCCACCCGATTCACCATCCTGGCCACCTCTCCCTTTGCCACCGGTTTTCCTTGCTCCATACGCTTTTCTTTCGTTTCATTACCGGTTCCCGTCCACTGTCACCTGACATCTGCCATACACTAAGTCAGCTGCTTTCCGAAAGCCAGCTTTCGTTTTTCTGCTGACACCCAACTCGACCGTCCATTGGTCAAACCATCATCATCTCAAAGTTGCTTTCACTTCCGGTAGACCCAAAACTTTCGTTTCCGGCCAATCTGACGCTTCTCAAACTAAATTGCACCTCCAGACAACGCCGATATATACAACACGTGAATTTGGGTTGCTTTTCATCTCTTGCAGTGGCGACACTCATCGACGCTTGCTGCAAACATTCAACTTCCCGCTTTGTTAGCGTTCCTTGCAGTCACGACCTGATCCGCTTTCTGCAACAACGGTTCTCACCAACTCGTTCAACTAGTCTTCAAGATGGTGAAAGAAAGAACGTGAAGAACCTTCAAGACAAAGACGGGCCTGACATCTATTTTCGTAGGACACCCACCATTCCCGATCTAGGTAAGTATTCCTGCCCTGGTCTTAAAAACCCTGCTAGGAAGAACCCACACGTCTCCGTGTGTCAGTACAGAAAGCGTGAATACTACACAAATCTGTGCCAGATCTGCGTGTCCATCAAGCGGAAAGTCTGGCATGTCATCACTGCCATGCGGTTAGCTTCTGCTGTGTGCAAATGTCAACAATTTCAGAGAATCGAGAAAGAAGCCCGAAAACGTGCTGCAACTAATGCAACGACACGTTCGCAAGCCTCCAAGAAATCAAAGTCATCGGCTCCATACACTCAATCACGGCCGCCTCCAATACCACGAACAACACCCTCAAGTTCGCCATTACAACCTACAACACCACTTTCAGCGGTCTCATTGACTTCATGGCTAAAATCCCTATGTGAACTTGTGAGGTTATTTATTGGGTGCACCTTGCACTTAACGTTTGCCTCGCTGATGCTCTTGACGTATGCCTGCGTCTTGGTGACGTCATTCTCGTAAAAAGTTGCGATGTTCGAATTTTATATTTTAGTTTTGATATAGGCTTGTATTGTATTTTAATTTATTGTAAGTAATTTGTTAAACGTACAGCTTTTAATTTTACTGTCTTGTCTATAAATTGTGTCAATTTGATATTTATGTAAATCTGTTTCAAATATATTGCGTCTGCGCAAGTCGTACCGTTTAGGGTGGGTTTGTGACATAAAATGCCTTGAGCGTTCCAAGGAAGTGAAGTTTAGCGTCAGTCTTCGACGGGAAACGGTCATAGTTTCTGCGTTTTGGCTGGAGCCTGGGTTTTGGGTGGGGACATGCCACCACCTCTCTCTTTTAGTAATTGTTAACTAATTGAAAAGCTAATTTGAGTCTTCAGTCAGCATCGAGATCATCGTCATTTTCACTGATGCCTTTGATGTGTTAAAAAGGACTAAATCTGAAGTAAGTGAACTGAACTTGTTACCAATGAGCTGACGCCAGCTTAAATATTTTAATGTTGAGATAGTAGCCTTACTCGTTCACGTAGTTTGAAGTATGAACAGTTAGTCTACCAAAATAATTAACCGCATTCAAATTGGATTGAACCAAATCGTTAACTGAAAGGGGCGAGCCGATAGTGACGCCTATAATATTCCTGTGTTTCTCTTGTGTTATGTTGCTTTAAGAAAAAGTATATCTGAGGAAAAATTAGAAATAAGCTGGTCTATTTCTGAGGTGCAAAGCCATAACCAGACTGGAAAATAATTAAGGCTCTGTTTATGCAAATTTTGGCTAATGCTCGTATATTCAGTTTGTCTTTCTGTAGTTTTGGTTTCTCTCGTATGCTGTTCACAGTTTATAATAAACTGCTACGTGAGCTAAGAAAAATTCAAGATCGTTGTTTGTCTGAATGCCTTTGGTTTCCGAAGTCTATTTATTACGAGAAAAAACAAGGCGTTACAATTTCGTGGAATGCATGAGAATTCACCAGTTGCGTAATTTTTAATACCCACCTGCGTTTTATAGTCAACAGGATTTCACTAAAAAGCTATTGAGCGTTTCTCAATTTTTATGAACGTTGTATATTGTTTTGAAAAGGTTAAATGTTAAAGGCGAAAGTCAATGTTAGATCTTTCTAGTAATACAAATTATTTTCTGAAATTTAAATTTCTGAGAAGTGTAATTTGGAATAGCCTATTAGATACTAATAAATGTATTAAATAATTTAGCTTTACGTTCCCTTCATTTTATCTCAAGGCAACTCAAGTGTATTTCTAGTTTATTAAAGTATTAGGAGGTTTTGGTTTCAGCAAACTACAAGCATTATTATTTGTCAACTCCTAGACGGAAAACAGCCAAGGTCATTTTTGTGGTTTAAACATTATATAAACTTTCAATTGTCAGTAAACGGGTAAATTATATTAAACCCCTCCCAAACTAGCATCACCTGCCCTCCCTCCCTCCCACCACCACAAAGGAAGGAAACCGAAAAATCCATTGGTGCTGTCGATCCTATCAACGATGCTGCACTCAATGATGAGTCACACGAATTGGAACTCCCCATTCTCTACCAAGTTCGGAATTTTCTTCAGTCGCTTGCACCCCTTTAGCCATCCACTGTTCACCCGTCGAAGACGACACCCCTCTGTCATCTTTCTCTCCATCACAGCAGCATGGAGTTTTTCCAGTGGACCTCTCAGCTACAGCCCCGACCATGGTTTCTGGCACCTGAGACCTCCCCAAATCCGAACAGGACACCCTCAACCTCTCAAAATCTGCTTTGGACCGGGGAATCCTCGAAAGTCTCCCTCCACCAGCTCGACTCCCATTTCAAACCTTTTCGGCCTGGATAATGAGAAAACAGACAAATTTAATCTGCTCAGCAACAAACGAAAGAAACAACTTGCGGAAAGCTACAAACACGTCAAAAATCACTTCAACAGAAAATTGTGACCCTCCAAAACGAAAACGCAAAACTTCATTTGGACTCTGCCAATGCAAAATTACATGACGCACTTCAAGATAAACCACACCTTTGGGAGCAAATTTGGGGTGTCAACCCAATAACGCACGTGACTCCCACAAAACCTACTTATCGCCCTCCTCACTGTTTACAACATCCTTTGGCAACAAAACGGACCCTCGAACCTTCTTCTCAAGGCACATCACTGGCACTTCTTTACCACCAAGACCACTCAAGGTAGCTTGTGATCCATCAACTCCTGGTCCGGCCATGACACCTCCTGACACCGAACACCATCTCAGTGTCCAGAAATCCTGGAACGCCGCAACCACTAGTTGCCCCTCCCAGGACTTTGTGGCTATTTGGTGTAGCTATATGACAATTCGGACACCTTTCTACCAATTTCAAATGAGCTTAAACAACTTTCAGAACACAAAACATTGGATCTACCCTGAGTCATGCAGACTCAAGGCCAAGGCTTACACTTACGGTTTTTGACAACGCAAATAACGCTAAAAAAATGAAACACCCAACCTTCTAGCCGAGACCTCGTTTTCCACAACACTTTTCCCAAAAAAAAGAACCCCCCCCCCCCCCCAATTGAGTCTTCGATGAGGGGGGAGGGGGGCAGGGACCAACTTGAAAATGAACCTCGTCTCGGCTTTGAACAAAGTTCTGGAAGTAAATTCGCAACTCCCTTTAAAAAAAAAACTTAAAAATTTTGGGACCTAATCAATAATTTAGTCCTAAAAAAAAACACATTAGCATCACACAAAAAAAACACACGTTCTGGCTAACTGACAAATCTCAGAACACTTAGGCCATTTCATACGAGTTGGCAAATTTTCAAATCTTGGAACTAATGATAAATTCAACAATCTTGTCGTTTCAAAAAAAAACTCGGATGTGGACTCCGAACTCCACTTGTGCACCTCATATGTCCATTCATTTGAATTCCTCCAATCCTAAAACGGAAAAGAAAACTTAACATCACAACGACGCAAAAGATCGGCAAACTTGCAATTTCCAGTCTCCAGTCCTAAACCATGGGTAGCCCTTTTCACCGTCATGAGTCATCAACAACTTCTAAAGCTTGTCCCACACTGCTCCGTTCCGGTGCCAAGGTAGGTAGCGACTGACTGCAACGGATGGCCCAGCACACATTGCTTCCATCGCTAACTACGGTGGCCCTTGAGGCTCTCTTCGTCGTCGGAACGGAACGGAGCAGTGTGCCACAAGCTTTACCCAATCCGATGTGGACCAGACAACGGAAGAAACTCGCCTTGGATCACCGAACCACAAGGTATTTTTCATCCTTAATTGAGCTGCTAATTACCTTTCAACCCCCACAGGATTGAACTGGGTTTCTCAAACAAAAACCACCATCTTTATCAGGCTCAAGGAGTTTCAATCTCCAGGGGACGCCACGCTCGGAACCCTATGGAACCGGTCATTATTTATCGCCGGGGGGGGGGGGGGGGGG
>JAHWFP010151944.1:0-26593 GCA_023313725.1 Lithobius niger | reverse complement strand
TGTCTGTTCACTGACGACATAGTGCAGAATATCCGTGTTTCTCAGCTTGGCTGTCGGGTGAACGATGTGATCACTAATATTATTGCCTTCGCAGACGATATTGCACTGCTGGCCTCAAATCGGCCTGGCCTGCAGATGCTGCTGAGTAAATTAGAACGTCTCCTTCTGGATAAGGGTTTCTCGTTGAATCCAACCAAATCAGTGGGAATGATCTTTGGTCCACCAGAAAGCAACAATGTTATGCCATTGACTCTTAATGATGTCGACCTTGTCTGGGTTGACAGTTTCAGATATCTGGGAATAATGCTTTCTAAAGACTTTACTGACGACGAACAACTTCTAAAAAGTCGCTCCGAACTGTGCCGTGCGGGTAACATGGTACTACATCGTTTCAGTTTTGTGCCACCCAGTATCAAACTTCACCTGCTTCAAATGTGCGAATTTGCCATGTACGGCCTGGGAACATGCGTGGTTTTCAGATCTGCTACCTTCCAGGATCTTGCAACGATCTACCACGGCCTTATTAAAAGGGCACAGTTTCATCCTGTAAGAACCCACACCCACCAGGCATGCATGGATGCCGGAACCTAACTCTTGCGCATCGCCATTTGCTGCGACAAGTTTCTTTCTGGAGGTTGCT
Organism: Lithobius niger; assembly: GCA_023313725.1. Classification (NCBI taxonomy): domain Eukaryota; kingdom Metazoa; phylum Arthropoda; class Chilopoda; order Lithobiomorpha; family Lithobiidae; genus Lithobius; species Lithobius niger. The sequence continues at coordinate 25,953 of JAHWFP010151944.1, read as the reverse complement.
CCAACGTTCACACAACGATCTGGTTGTAGCCTGCAATGGAGGCCTTGATCGCTGGGACACCCCACTTAGCATGGTCATCAACAACGGTCTGATGGAACTTGGTAGATGGATCGAGCTATCCACAAATGCCGACGTCCGAACACTCTGCCAGCTCGCCATAGACCACGTTCCGGGTGTCGCAGCTCTTCAGGACCTTGAAGAGGTGTAGGTTTCTCCCTAACCAGTCGCCAGTCGCCCTAACCAGTACCTAGTTATATGGTGGATTAAGATTAAGTAAATAAATAAATATCATTCAGTGATAGCTATCAAATTAAATACGGGAAATTTTCTTACCGAATCTTCCACCAATATGACAGACGACACAGTTATCCCGGCATAGGGCTGGTCTGCGGCACTGCAGACTCCACTGCCGAACGGTCCAGCGTCCACGAGCCCAAAAGGCTTCAAGGGCTCCAGGAGCGTTTTCTTGAGGGGTGCCTTGCACGCGAAGGGCAGCGATGGGGGCTAGTGGAGGTAATGATGGCAGACTTTGGGGAGATGCACCATCTTCAACAGTTCCGAGTTGGCCCGTTGGAGCAGCTGCAGAAAAAATACATTTTTTGCATTTAAGGCCCTCCACAGATACTCTGGGAAGGGCTCATTGTCTGTAATGCAGACAAGCATTTCCATTCAAGAGGCTGCAACCCAAAAAATGTCCAGTTAGATGCAGTTGCTGGGCCAAAGGTGTTTCGGGGGTGGCATGCTTTCTACAAAAATGTTCTGGCTGGGATTCTCTTGAATCACCTCCACGAAGAAGAGAAAAAACGTAGTCGAGGGGGTCTTCGTCAGGCAGCATAGGGGAGAACGGGGTTTTCCCCGGAGCACGGTGAGGGCACTCATCAAAGAAGGCGGTAGACTACTTACAAAATTGGAAATGGTCCCCGACCGTGAAAAAGAGCGAAAGGTTTAAAGACAGTAGTCTGAAAAAGTCCAACATAGCGCGGGGTAGTCGGGAGCAGGCGCTCCCTTTCGGTTTTTGGGGCAACTCCCCCTTCCTTTTTTTTTTTTGGGGGGGGGTCCAATTTTTGGGTAGTTAAAAGCAAGAGCAAAACGAGAGTAAATTAGCGGGTTGAACAACACAAGTTCGTGTTAAGTTCGAAAACTGCCAAAATTTTTATCTCCAGAAAGATAACCCACGAAATAAGTCAGAAAAACCAACGAATGCAGTTCAAGGGTGACATCAAGAAAACTTGGGGCCAAGTTCTTGCCCAGGGACCAGCTCCCCCCCCCCCCCCCCCCCTGCTCACTAGGTGGGCATCAGCCATTGTTTACATGGCCTTGAAGATTCATATACAGATTTATACTGCGAATAATAAAATATTTATTTTTTAAAAAACATTCTCGCATACAAACTGTCATAGAGCAAAAAAAAAAATATGTTTGATAGTTGGAAAATATTTTTTTTTACAAAATAACTCATGTGGTACAAACCTCGTACGTATTTCAGAAGTGCATTACACAAAACAAGGATGAAAGATGTCCAGGATGGCATACGGAGAGGAGGAGGGAGATCATGATAAAAAGAGGATCAGCCTAAAATGATCCAAGGAACGTTAATAGATAAATCATTATTATCCATGGTGATATTTGCAAATAATACCCTCCCCCCCCCTACCCTGCACTCCAGAGCCAACAAGCAATAGACTTTACTATAAAAGGGTGCACAGATAATATTTTGAACCTTACATATTAATTCAAAACATGCACAATAAAATATTTTGAACCTTGCATATTAATATTAATTCAAAACATGCATAATAATATTTTGAACCGTACATATTAGTTCAAAACATGCACAGGAATATTTTGGACCTTAACATACTAGTCCAAAATAGACCAGATTAAATGGTATACAGGTAAATTGTGACTCTGAACTTTACATACTAGTTCAAAGCGGTCATGCAGGCATAGAATTCAAGTCCAGTACCTCACATAGTAAGTTCCGGAGGAACAGATCTACAAGTACACACACAGATGCAGTACATACTCAAAAACCTGCTGTACGATCAATAAAGTTGCGGGTCATAAACTTAAACCACCGCCGTACGATAGCAATAAGTTGTAGTGCATACTTAAAAACCTACCGAATGATCAACAGAGTTGCAGAGCATAAACTCAAAAAACTGCAGTTCGATGGATATAGCATATTCCAGTTAAGAGTCGCAGGTCATACTCATTAATAAAACACCGCAAATTCTAATTAAGATTACAGGGCATACCAAAAATCTGCATTTTCCAATTAAGGTAGCAGGACATATCGAAACACTGCACTTGTGCACTTGCACTTGAAATAGCAGGTTTCTTTTAAAACACTACAAGTCAGACTTTAATAAAGCAGTACATATCATAATGCTGCACTGATTTTGCGTCACTGATTCTGCTTCACTGACTCTGGATTTAAAGTTCATATTACTGTTGCATATAAATGCTCAGAAAATACTAAAAATAGCCGTTTAGTTAGAAGGGCTGAAAGATATTTGCTAAAAGCATTACTTTAACAAGCTGCTTGGTTCGAAATGGCTGAGATACTTGCTAAAAGCATTACATACACAACGCTATACTGACAAGCATATGTTCATTCAGTTGTCTGACAAGAGCAATCGTGCGTCTCATTTGTTATGACTTTTAAATAGGTACATGTATCATATGAAATTATTCATGCACTCAAGAATTGGTGCTGTATACTGTGTTTACCGAATTATGCACAGGTCATTCAGTGCATTTAAGTGATACATTAGGCTAACATACTACCAGGAGCCTATAGAAAACAACTAGGAGCGTGTGTGGCTGGTCTATGTTAGAAGCGCTTAATTTAGTACGAAGTGCTAACGCCAGAAGGAGCAACAATACTGCGCCTCCGCCAAGTTGTCTAAAATCGAAATTTAAACTTGGCACGCGAAACAGACGTGTGCTACGAAAGCACAAACTCCCAGAAGAGATTTTAATTAAGATAAGCTAACAACATTGATCAATCATTTTCCGAAACTCCGATCAATCACTCCCACTCAGATGTGCAGATGATATTTAATTAAGATAGCGATCAGCTCAAGGACAAAATACGGAGAAATGCAATAGCTCTCCGAATACAACAATACTTTGATTGACAAGCGTGAAGGTACCACAACTGAAATCTATTTCGATTTTAAAAAAGCGTTTGAATCGGTGGTTCACCCCAAACTGATGCTTAAAATAAAGGCATGTGGTGCTGAGAGAAATTTGTGGAATTGGCTGTGTTCCTTCCTTCGTGATCGTACGCAGAGAGTCAGGGTTGAGGACACTCTCTCCTCTAGTGTCAGTGTGTCCTGTGGAGTGCCCCAGGGATCGGTTCTGGGTCCTATATTGTTCACAGTCTATTTGAACGATTTAAAATTCTTAAATGAGGACACCTTCGGTTACAAGTTTGCTGACGATTTGAAGGTCGGCACCGCAATTATTAATCCTTCTAGCATGCGGAACCTTGAGTTGGTAATAAAAAATGTTCTTGACTGGTCTCTAACTTGGCAATTACCATTATCAGTGGGCAAATGCCTTTCTTTTCATGTTGGGACAGGAAATGATCTTCACCATTATCAGATGGAGAACCATACATTGAACTCGGTGGACGAAGTGCGTGATTTGGGGGTATGGTTCACTGATAACTTAAAATCAACACTGCATTGCCGAAAAATTTGTTCGGCGGCCTTTCGCCGTCTTGCGCTCGTGAATCGATGCTTCACTTCGGGAAATGTTGCAACCAAGGTTTGGCCATTCAAGATTTTTGTTCGCCCAATCCTCGAGTATGCAACCCCGGTCTGGTCACCGTACATGCTTGGCGACATTGATTTGGTGGAGTCCGTCCAACGCCATTTTACAAAATATTTGCCAGGCATGCGGGAGGTTAACCAACACGAACGCCTGGTGAAGACTGGACTCGAGCTTTTGGAACTTCGTAGGCTTAAATTTGTCTTGTTCTGACCTACAAAATTGTTCGGGGTTTGATTGCTGTCGATTTGCCCTTTTTCGATTTCTCTCCCAATTCCCATTTTACTCGTGGTCATGATTGGAAGTTGACAGTTCAAGGATCACGCCTTGACTGCCGTAAAAACTTCTTTGCAGTTCGGATTGTCCCGGTCTGGAACGCGTTAAGTGCCGAAACGGTCAACATGTGCACAGTGACTGGGTTCTATAAAATGCTGATGACCGAGCCATTGTCTCGATTTTTAAAACGGCATTAAATTCAAATTTGGTGGGCCATTGCATTTTTAATTTTGGATCCGGTGTCAGTGGCTCACAACCCTTCCGGTACCCTTCCACCCATTGGTGGTAAATGTACATATTATTATATTATTATTATTATCTTCATCCGGAAACCTGGTCAAAGGTGGTGTGGTCGAGGCGTGCCTTGATGGGTGGTGTTTGCCGGGGTGAGGCCTGGATCCCAGGAGAGCTTTTCGTGTAAAATTTGCCCTTGTTGGAAACGGCTTGTCAATTGTAGTGGCGAGAGCCGTCGGATGGTGTTGGTGATGACCGTGGTCGACTCTAATTTAACGGAAGAAGGGGACTAACTGCCCGGGCAAGTGCAGCAAGGTTCTTCAAGATGGCTTTTGTTGATGGTGAAAGGCCTCGATGGTGGGCGGCGTTGGTTGCAAAGTGCGGGGAGAGGACTTCTGAGTTGGTGGATCTTTGAGGGACTTCTTGGCTGTTGTTGAACAATGATTTGAGTTCCAGGTAGGGCTGGTACTTTCCGGTTTTTTAGTTATCCGTTTAACCGGTTTTTCTCCCGGTCGGTTACACGAAAACCGTTTTTCCGTTTTCAGCAAAAAATACAGCCAAAAAAATGTCACCCTGTGTAACACATTATTAAAAAATAAAGATGAAAAAAAATATGATTTAGGCCTTGGTAAGACAAGCACAATTATTGACTACATGTTGCATTTTGGGATTTAAACTAGAAGAAAGTTGACGTTGATAAATTTAAGTACTTACTTTTATCAAGAATTTTGACTTTATGTAGCTTTACAATTTCTACAAGATGGCTTAGGCCTATTTACGACAACGTAAGCCAAAAACAGAACAACAAAATTTAACAACGTTTTCGTTAATGTTCCATTCATTTCAAATTATGAGCCAGAAAAATTAGCATGTTTGTGTTTTCGGGTCTCAACGCATTTCGTTTACGTGTTATGACGCCGCTTCCCTGTCGTTCGCGCTATCCCTGCCGTATAGACGAGTCCACTTCTCAATGACGCGGGGAGAGCAGATGCTGGCCAGCTTGTCTTTAACTGCCTCGTGTACGCGATGGCGATCAGCAGTTTGTTTCGAAAAAAGTAAGCAGTTTCGATGGGACAACAAGCCCATGCGGATTGTTTTGTAAATAAGCTGCCCCCTACCCACCCCGGTTTTCTACTTTCACTGATTTTGAGTGTTTGGATTAGTAGGGCTAAATGATGCCACTTGACTATTTTTGGCTCGTTCACCGCGAGTTTTGAATGGTGCACGCAGCAAACGTTTTTCGGATATGGGTTTTATAAACCGTGTAACCGAACGTGGAACGGTTTCCGGTTAACCATGTAACCGATCCCAGCCCTAGTTCCAGGTGACAGGAAGAGATGTAACGAAAGGACGGTGGTTGTGGTAGTCTCAACCGTCTTTCTGATGAATGGGCCATTGGCTGTCTGGGGGTGGAAGGACCGTGGCATACGGTGGTAGACTGAACAGGTCTGGTGGTGACGAAAGGGTGGAGGTTACGGTGGTCTTGACAGTCTCCCTGGAGAAGGGGCCGTCGGATGGTCGAAGATGGCAGGACCATGGGCATGCGGTGGCTGGCTGTGGACGGGACTAGTTGTGACGAAAGGGTGGAAGTTACGGTCGTCTTGACTGTCTTCCGGGTGAAGGGGTCGTAGGCCGGCTGGGGATAGCACGACCGAACGAGCATGGTGGCTGACTCGTTGTGACGAAAGGACGAAGGTTGCAGAGAGCTTGGCTGCCAAAAAAGGGAGGGTAGCTGGCAAGGACAGTTGGTGACGAGGTCAGCGAGAGACCAACCTGGTGGAAGAGCTCGTGGTGGCGAAAGGACGGCGTTCAATGACGATTTTTGCCTTCATTGGAGAGACCTGGTGAAAGGGCTTGTGGAAGTGAAAACACGGAGTTCTTTTACTATTTTGTTTTCATTGGAGAGACCTGGTTAAAGGGCTCGTGGTGGTGAAAGGATGGAGATCAATGGCGATCTTTCCTTTCATTGGAGAGACCTGGTGAAAGGGCTCGTGGAGGTGAAAGGATGGGGTTTTGTGACGATCTTTGCTTTCTTTGGAGAGACCTGGTGAAAGGGCTCATGGCGGTGAAAGGACGGGGTTCTATGGCGACCTTTGCTTTCATTGGAGAGACCTGGTGAAAGGGTTCGTGGAGGTGAAAGGACGGAGTTCAATGACGATCTTTGATTTCATTGGAGAGACCTGGTGAAAGGGCTCATGGTGGTGAAAGGACGGAGTTCTATGGCGATGTTTGCCTACAATGGAGAGACCAGGTGAAATGGCTCGTCGTGGTGAAAGGACGGATTCATTTTCCGTCGTCTGGGCGGAGGTTTGTTGGTGCCAGCATGACTCTAGGTAATGATGAAAGGAGGATTATCAGGGCAAGATGAAGAACAGGGACAGGGGCCAGCAGGTGGTTGCAGGTGAGGGGTTCCAAGGACGAAAGGACGGACATCATGATTGGCACTTGAGTGAAAGCTTCTTGGTGAAAGGAGGATCCGTAGCTACAGGGTTGGAAGGGAAAGCAGGGCCTTGGGGCGGCAGCCATCCAACAACGCCGCAGATGGAAAGCGGCCAGCTTCTTCTTAAAGAAGTGATGAAAAGAGGTTCAGCAGCTGTCGTTGTGGCGTCAGGGAAAATCAGGCGAAAACTTCATTGAGACGTTCTTGACAAGAGGGAGCCCATGGTTGATTTGAGCAGACTTGGGAGAGCTGGAATTGAGATGGCGGCCCAGGAGGAACTTTTCCCGTCGGGAACTGTGATGATCAGCGTTCTTTCATTTCTCGTGCATGAAAGGTGAGAAGTGAAAGCTGGGCTTGTGGATGAATGACGAAAGCTGGACTTGAGTAGGGGGGACAGGAGGTGCGTTTCCCGTCGGGAATACTGAAAGTTGCGGCCTTCCATTTCCCGTCCGTAACAGGAGAGAAGGTAAGGCCGGGCTGTGGTTGAGTGACGAAGGCCGGGCTTGAGTCGGCGTGCCAGGAGGAGCTTTTCCCGTGGGGAGTGTTGATGAGCTGCGTCCTTTTATTTCTCGTGCGTGACAGGAGAAAGGGTAGTGAAAGCCGGGCTTGTGGTTGAGTGACGAAAACTGGACATAAGTCGGTGGTTTACAAGGTGCGTTTCCCGAAGGGATGCTGATGAGTTGCAGCCTTTCGTTTCCGATGCGTGACAGGTAAGAAGTGAAAGCCAGGTGTGTGGTTGAGTGACGAAAGCTGGACTTGAGACGGCCGGTGGATAGGTGCGTTTCCCGTCGGGAACACTGATGGGTGTCGTCCTTTCATCTCCCGTGTGTGACAAGGGAGAAGTGAAGCCGAGGTTTGGATGTTGGTTTGCGTTCCTTTGACAAGGACGAAGGTATGGGAGAGTGACGCATGCGGTTCTTGTGGTTCACGGTTGACGTTACTCATTCTTGAGTCTTGGCCCTGCGTGAGCGAGGAGCAAGATAAGGAAGGCTGTAGGGACGAATTGACGAAAGACTGAGACGACTACACTGTGGGCTTCACTGCAAGTGGCGGTGTGGTCTCTGCTAGAAGGCATGGACAAAAAACCGAGTGGAGAATTTAAAGCTGGCAGCTGGTTCTGTACGGCTGAAACTTTACGTTACGTTTCACAGAAGATTTCATTGACTTGGCGGAGGTCCTCTTCCAAGGCCGAAAGGGCGGGAGGAGGCAGGGTCCGTTGGCCATCTTGAAGCGGTGAGACGTTTTCGTCGTTGGCGACATAGGCGAGCCGGCTTAGGCCGGCCGCCCAGCGGTTGTTACGAACGAAAGGCTGGGGGTTGCCAGGTGGAAGAGCAGCATCCAAAGCCGAATCGGCAGCGGCCATCTTGCGGGCGTAAGACGGGACTAAAATCCAAATTCCTGGACGAAAGGCGGGAAAACGATGGGCGAGGTGACGCGTAGAAACCTCTGGAGGTAAATGAATGCTGGAACCGGCCACGCTCCCACTTTATATAGAGGAGGACTGAGTTGCACACGCGCTGTAGAGACATGCAAGCAGGTGGCTACATACCACCGAAACACCTCCAGGGAGACATTCCATTGAGGACAATGTAATGCATCAGGTTAATATGTTTGGCAAATAAGAAAGACAGCCAAGACAACTTTGCCCTGCGCCCACGCCTCTCGGATACTAGATAATAGGAACAAGACCGCATCTTTAACACTACGATGCGGACGGTACCCAAACTGCATCTCGGCCAAGCAGCCGTAGTGCTCCATGTGCCAACTCAATCTCCTGACAACTATTCACTCGTACACCTTCCTAATGCAAGATAGCAGTGCAATTGGCAAATAGCTTGCGAGCTCCGACCTACTGCTGCCCTGTTTATGCACCGGCACTAGAACTGTGAACAGCCATGCTGGTGGCACAGGACAGCCTTCAAAAACAAGCTGGAATAAAAACAAGAGCGACCGTTGCTGCTCTACAGTACAACTACGCATTGCGTCGTAACCCACACCATCGATACCAACAGCACTGCTTGGCTTGCATTGAGTCAAAGCTGCTCTGAATTCAAGAAACTCCCATGAGACTCCACCACTTTCTGAGACCACACCAGCTGCAGGCAACGGCGGCCGATACCCTCCGCAAGACTAAACGCTTGCAAATCTTGCATTAAAAGCATCAGCCAAATCTACCCCGCGTAACACTTCACGATCCCCAATGGTCGCTTTCGTGCTGTAAATCCGTGTTTGCACTACCTTGCTCTTACTATGACTCAAGCACCTTCCAACAGCGAATTTGAGCTCGCCACAGTTCCACACAGACGATCGCTGTGCGTGGGTTTCTCATCCCACAGAATGTAGTGCAATTCGTCCACCACTACACCACGATATACCAGCCACAGCTCCTCACTGGGTGCTCTCTTCCACCGGCGGCACGCCCTATGCCTGTCCCTGACCACCGTAACACACCGCCGTGACCACCAATTCGGGCCGCCAGCTCTTGCGCACTCGCTGCGGGCATTGACCAATCCAATCACCAAAAACCCCATTACTCACTACAGGCCGCTTAAGACTTTTGCTTGGGCTCCCTAACAATCCAGGATTCATGCATCGCTTGTTTATCAGGGAAGAGGACCACTGAGAAGTGGTCACTCCCGCGTAGGTCGTCCGAAACTTCGAACCTGTACTGCCTGCAAATATCCCTGGAACACACGAAGAAGTCCAATACCGACTCGTGGATTCCATCTTGCCTCCAACTAATAAATGTGGGCGTGCCATCTTGCTTAATAGCAAGCTCCTGAATGTAAATCGCACCCGCCAATCTGTAGCCGCGAGCGTCTGTTCGCAACGAACCCCAGTCGTAGTGATGGCTATTGAAGTCACCGCCTATGATAACTGGCGGTGCAAACTGGTTAAACCACCTCGACCACTCATTAACTGACGGATTACCAGTCACATGCACAAACACAACACTAACCCACGCAGTTATTATGTAAATCTTGAGTGCAACCGCATCAACACCAGTAACCTGCTGTTCAATCTTCAAAACCCTGTATGGCACCGCCCACTTAATAAAAATACCTACTTTCAATTGTGACATTACGTAATCCGCATCCAACCCGCTGCTTCGAAGCCTTGCATATTGTTAGCCTCCTGAATGCCTAAAACATTCACATACTTCAAAAGCAATTCCACATCCTCTAATTTCCGCTGAATGCCACCCGCATTCCAGGATTCAATTTTGAACAAAGATGACCACGTGAATGTTACAACTTACTACTAGCTCCCCCCTTCATCTCCTGTTCCCCCTAGACCACTACCACCTAAAATTACCTGAATGTTTTGAATCTGCGACTCCTGGGACTCTTTCGAAAGCAGACCCGGCGATTCACCTTGTGAATCCCTTGCTGCACTCACACTTGCTTAATCCGCTTCATTGCGTAATTCACACTCAACCACCACCTCCACTGAGTCCACAAGCAGGCTGCACGCTGTTTCAGTACCACTCGCCGCACCAATTCCTGCACTATTTGACGCATTATTCTCCCTGACAGAGCCGTCTGGACAGTTGCTGGGTTGCGACACCACTGCAGCTGGTGGTCCCGAATTCGAGCTCTTCTTCCGTTTCCACTTACTCTTTGGTGGAGGAGTAAGCCACAGACCGTCACTGTCACATCCAAATGACGAATCATCTTGCGCTGCACTTTCAGCAATATCAGGGACTTCATTTTCATCTTGTTCATGACGCCCAATATTATCCACGGCCGCCGTTAGACATGGCGCGCTCGTGCTCAAGGTCGGCAGACTCAGGCTAACTTGAGCGCCGTTGCCCTGCATCTGCTGCTTCCCGTGATGCTGCGACTGCTGCTTCTGTATTTGCTGTGCTTGCAACTGCTGTGGATGCAGGACTTGTCTTACTTGACATAACATATGCACGAAGAATGGATCTGGAGTTTGCCGAGTGGCACTGTTCCCTAATTACAATGTAAAACAATCAAAATGATCGTTCAGGGACCTGTAACTCCGGAATGGCTCGACCAATCGAAAAAGTGGTCTCTGTGCGGATGAAGCCCAGGGAAATTTCAGGCTTAGATCATGTCTAAGATTTGAGGTAGGTGCAGTACTTTTTTCTGAACACCACCACCACCAACAAGAAGTGAACAGTTTTCAAATTTCCGTGTACGTTTACTCTTTCACGGAATTGCATAAAAGTTTGTATAAACTTGGGAAAAGTTATCTACTATCTGGCCAAGTTTGGTAGAAATATATTGAATAGAAACGGAGAAATTAATAGTTTTAGTTTTGTTGGAGAGAGGACTTCAATCATATATATACACGGCTGTCGCCGTGTATGATACTAAAAATGCCTAATTACTCCAGAATACTTTCGGATGGAAGTGAAAATTATCGTTTTCAGTAAAGTTTTGGTCTTCGATTAACTGAAAATGCTAGTTAATAAAGCTGTGCCGAACCAATCCAGCCCATCAGATCAATCAGCAAAATGATCGTATTTTACAGTAACCAATTCAAACTTATTTGAGGTGAACACCCTCAAATTTATCACAGTGATACTATCATATTCCATTTTCTACATAGTCTTGTAATAACTGACGTGAAGAATTAACAGCTCCTGTTCAATCATTTCGATTACCTACTAATTGTAATTTATTAGCATCAACTTGTTAACAGCAAAAATTTTTTCACAAACTCGAACATGGAGAAACAGATTTAGATCGCTTTAAGTCATCACTGGATGCCGTACTTACAGCCTGGATCGTGCAAACAATAAGTGTTACTTGAGCAAAACGCAGTTCAGAATGGTGTCTTTCTGACTGAATAGCGCAAATGCTGTAATGTTTTCATTCGTTCTGCTGGTTCTGTCTGCTACGGTACGATCGATAAGCGATTGGCACGGTTGACATTTTTCCACCGATCGGATTGGAAGCAAAACTGATGTTCGGCACAGCCTTACTAGTTAACAATGGAACCTGCAATTAACACTTAATGGATTAATCTCAACAACCCTACAAGACTGTAAACCACTTTGCTGCAAGTAAGCTGACTGGAACACCAGCTTTCCAGCACTTACTGCACAGACAAAACCAATAAAACATTACACGTTGTACTTCAAGCCTTAAGTTTCGATGCGAGTTTGCTTGAACAGTACCAAATAAGTATCATTACTCAGAAGGAAAAATGAGGCGAGAACCAATACAAACTTCACAGCAAATCTAGACAGTCTTGATAGTTTGTAATAATGGGGGTGAAAATTTTGTTCTCACCGTAACCCACTGGGCAATGCTCAGGGGCGAGCCAGAGGCCAGTGGCCCTTCCGCGCCTACCGCCTGGCACTTCTGAAAAACATCGCAGTAACCCTGGAAATTGTCACACGGCGATCCTGGACGCAATTTGATGACAGTAAAGTTGTTTCCGAGATGGTCGTGAATACTGTGGCAAGTGTCAGGTCGACCTATGGTTTACAAAAAAAGTACAGACTATTACAGAACAATGATTTCACATCCGCAAAACATTCATTTCATGCGGTTAGCTGCAATTTTTTGTTTGGAATTGGCAGCCTCCAGACGTTTAAATAGCCCAAAATACCAAGTAAAGCTGGTTGATTTTGGCTTCTTTTACCTTTATGAAATATGCATTACCTGGATTTTAGCATTCTCTATCTTTTACTTGGTCCGTCTGGCGTCACTACCCGCTGCGCATGCGCAGCCTCAGCTATATAAACTCAGACAAAGGTCGGTTCTTCATCTTTCGTTCCTCTTAGTGCCCCAGTGGCGACATAGAGGGGAGGAGGGTGGGAGAAAGGTAATATATATTTTCATAAAGGCAATAGAAACCAAAATCAACCAGCTTTACCTGGTATTTTGGGCTTTCTATGTGCCATGAAAATAGCCATTACCTGATTTTTAGCATTCCATAGACTTCGTGAATGCATCTGGCGTTACTTGATGGAGCACCGTACGGTAGCGCGCCGGTTCCTCAGAAGACAAGTCTTCGCGGACGACCAGGAAGAAGGCGGATGACGAACGTGTCACTTACGGGGATTAAAGTACTCGCATAGTAGCCACAAAGGGACCGATGCAGTAGAAACCATCAGAATTTTCAAATTTTTTTTAACTTCATTTCAGTCTTAAGTATCAATTAGGCAGATTATCAAATGAGCATAAAACAATAAAATACCAGGGCTACCTGGTTAACTTTAGTTTTTGTTTGCCTTTACGAAAATATACATTACCTTTTATTTCTATAGCAGTTTTCCCCCCATGGAGCTCTATTAACCCTAGCTTGAAAGTTGGCTTTCCTGCCGGTCTTGTAACTTACTGTGCATGACAGGAACTGGGATCGGCTATATAAGCGGAACGCAGTGACCCCCAGCATCTTTCTTCCAATCCACATGAACCTAGTCCATCCGTGGGGAGGCTTGGGTTAGCAGTTCAAACTTTCGCGCGTAAACACAAACAAGGGAGACATCTGGTGGCGAGGAGGAGAAGCAAGACGGGAAGTCACGGATGCAGAATGCTACGGCAACGAAGGATCAAGGACGCCAAGCAGATCGGAGGGAGGTGACATCTGGTGGTGGATCCATGAAATAGGGAATGGAAACTCAGGGTCGGTGGCTGCAAGGAACGGACCGAGGCAGGAAGGGAACAGGAACCGGAGAATGGGACGGTGTGTTGGTTGTACACAGCCTACAGTAGTTCTTCTCAGCAAAGAGAATTTATTTATTTATATTAGGCTTATCCAAATATTGTTATTGTTTAACATATTCCAAGGGAATTATATGTACTTTCCCAAATTCAGGAAAGAGTGTTTGAAAGCCTGGTCGGCAATTATCGTATGCATTGCGCATGCCTGGAGACATATACGAAGTTTATCGAGCGCTCTGGCCTGGCGGGAAATAGGAAGAGAGCACTTTTGGTTTATAGCAAAAACACTCACTCACGTCCTGGTGTTCATTTGGCAGCATGGGCTGCAAGTTACAGTCATGTATTGCGACGTGTTGTAAATTTATCTTTGAACTTAATTTTACAATGTCACTGGTAAATAAACAGTTGAACTTGTAAGTATTTCTTCTGGACCTTCTTTGCACAAAGCACGGTAATTTGTAGGAATTTGTAGGACTAGGAATTCGCTGGAGTACTGCGTAAATTTCCTACAGATCTTGCCGCTCCAAACTCAATCAAGCAATCAAAGCGCAGTCTGTAACCTGGCATGAGTAATTGATTGAGCTGCCGATCAGACCAATAGAACTTTTTTGCTCCAAAACAAACTAAGATGTTGACTGTTATTAACCAAATTGTACCAAAAATGTTATGATTTTGTTATTTATTTTTTATTTATTTATTTGAAATAACTGCAATGCCCCAAGGAGCAATTAAGCAATATATAAAGACTAAAATTGCAGGGCTTGCATCTGCTTAATTTTAGTTTTTATTGCCTAACCGAAAATATCATTACCTATTTTTTATAGCGATTCCCTCTTTTTGAGCTATTATTTCCCTAGAAGCTTGAAAGTTGGCTTCCCAGCCAGGCTTGCATGCGCAGGGATGAGCTGGAAATATATACTCGGCGCAGCCGTCCAATGGCATTATTTCTCCTCATCCAGAACCTAGACAATGGAGGGGAGGCCTGGGTGGGAGTTAAGGTAATGTATATTTTCGGTTAGGTAATAAAAACTAAAATTGTGCAGGTGCAGGCCCTGCAATTTTAGTCTATTTATAGCCAACGAAAATATTCATTACCTGTTTTTTATAGCGGACTTTGTAACCCGGAGGAGAGCTAGGTTCGCTGTCCCCTCATGTACAAGCCAGCGTCCCCGGGAACTAGTCCCTGGTGAAGACAACCCTGAGCCCCGAACTAATTACACTGATGGCCGAAACTATTTGCGGGCTGAGGAGCGATCCGCTGTTTCAGAAAAGGTTATATCCTAAGTGAGGTCACGCAGTGCAGAAAAACGTTATAATTTAATAAAGGTTAACAGAAGCAGAAGAAGGAACCACAAGCAGGGGTCTTAACACCGTGGGGTACAAGATAGGAAATCAGATAAAATTCCAAAATCGCCGACCTTGTTGGGAATGATGGTGCTCCCAAGCGTGAAGCGGACAGGTGGATGGAGCGTGTCGTCTAAGTTCTTTAGTAAACTTGAGGAGCGGACACCGTCCGTAGGACGTTCTCTGGAAAGTGTGTGAAGTGGGCAGGCGGATGATGAGTGTCCTTATGATCAGAAGACGTGAACAGTGGATACCGTCTGGTTGATGGATTGTGGAAAGTGAGAATGTGTATGGCGAGCGCATGACACGGCGAACTCGTAGCGGATGTGAGGAGCGGGCACCATCCGCAGAGACGGACCGTGGTAAACTGGAAATGTGGAACACAGTTTCGAAGTTGAATCAAGAAGAAAGCAGCTGGTTGGTGTAGGACGAGGATCGAAGACAATGATTTTCCAGAGGAAGAAGAGACACTGGTTGTTGAATGCTAGACATCTGTAAAAGGGTGAAGGTATGGTTTCATAAAGCTGAAATTGTGAGGATAAGGTCCTAACAGGGAGGCGAGGATCGCGATTGTATCATCCCCACAAGGGAGGCGGATGAAGCGGAATCCATGCCGAAGATCGTTGTGTTGAGGAGCAAGAGACAGACGGGAATGTCGTTTAGGGAAGGACACGTAAACCTAGTGCTACGCCTGTGGCCTTGGATGAAGGATCTTGAAGTGGTAACCAGGAAGCGGATGGAGAGATTGGTGAGGTGGACGTACGGGAACGGGTGTGTAGTTGTTTGTAGTGTGTACGGATGGTAGCACAAACACACTGCTGAAAGTGATGAAGACCAGGTTGCATGTAGTTGATGATGCATTGACGTGAAGACTGCAAAATGCATGATATGCAAGAGGGGCGGACGCCGAGCTGTCTGTTGTCATGCTTGGCTTGCCATCTGTCGGCCATCTGTCGAACTTCTTTGTTTTTGTATTGGAAACACAGTATAATAGCGGAGCCAACTGCACATCCGCGTTTAACTAGAAAGAAAGGTTACATCAAGATAGTGTCTTGTGCGTCCGGAGGATGCTTACAACAATTGAAGGCCAGAAGAGTAGGGACGGTAACGGTGAAGGAGTTTCTAGGTAAAGTGCAGCTAGGAATGGCGATGAAGGTATGTCCGCAGGACAAGGACGAAGCGGTGAACGGAGGCAGAAGATGTGGCAAATCTTAGACGTCGAATGTGGGAATGGGCACAGTAGTAGGCCTCCAACGTGGAGATGCAGGAATTGACGAAACCCAGGCGTTGCGTGCACGGAGCAGAGCATAGTTCACACGATGGGAATGACAACGACGGTTTATCAGTTCGAGCTCATGGGAGTATGTATCGTTGACAGCACGGAGGAGAGTCTTTGTGGACATAAGGCAGGTAGAAAGAGGATGGTCGTCCTGGAGGAGGTTGCTTGCGAAATATAGGGGATGTGGTCCGTATTGGATCGGCCCTTGCGAAAAGTACCTCTAGTTGTTTCAGACGGAAAGAAGAACAGCAGGGCCGGGAAGATAGCGGATGGACCCTTGTCCGAGGAGAGGACGGATCGGTCCTTCACCCAGCTGCCCCTGAAGCCGGAATGAAGGTGGCCGTGTGCGAAGCATCATCCGGGAGATCCCTGGAAGCATAGAGCATCCTAGTTGGGATCATCCTAAGATCGAGGAAGAGTAGGACGCGTCCTACGGGATGATGAAGCCTGCTGGTCCCGAGGATCAGCGGATCCGAAACAGAGGATATTTTTTTTTTTCGACTTGGAGTTGTACTTAGGCTTGCTTCAGCGCTCGTAATTCTTCTCACTGCTTAGCTGCGCGTAGCTTCCGCAGTCTTGATTGATGTTGCTTTCGTCGAATGATAGTCCATCAATTTGGCGAGATGGAGACGCAAATACGGCAATTACGTTCCTGTCCGTCACACGCAATGAGGATGAGGTGAGGACGAGGATGAGGATCGAAGTGATACGTCGTAGAATTTTCGGAAAAACCTAGGCAATTACAAGCCTTGGATGAGGACACATTCCCTTCTTTGGTTGGTGTAACTTTGGGTAACAGGATCTTCAGATGAAGAAGAGGCGGACATGGTGAACGATGAACAGGACACGAAAACCGATAGGCGCGCAGCGATATGAATCGGTGAGTGAATGTAGAGGCGCCTGGCGGTGAGACATGGCAGCACTGCGCAGTCAGCGGGTGTAGTGCTGTAGGCGGGAGCAAAGTGTTGGTCGAAGAGGAGGAGGTAATATCAGGATAGTTGTGCGCTCCTCCCCCCCCCCTATTTTTTTTTTACGACTGTGTATAATCGTAAAATTCAGGGGATTATAATGTTTGGGGAGGCGACAAGCCATGAACTGATGATGAAGGGGATGAGGATATAGTCCTGGTCGATGTCCTGGTCGATATACCTAAGCATCCTAGGACGAAGCCGTAGTGACGGATAGGTCCCTATGAAAGGGGACGGAGGACCGAGTCTTCCGAAAAAAGGATGTGTGCTTGTCATGGAAGAGTTGTTGCGTCCTTACAACGGTAGAAAGAATTTATTGTAAAAATTGACGAAGGAACAGAGTGGCTATAGAGAGGAGCGTCGAGGCAACTTTGAGCCAAAGAGCTTGGTAACATAGGGACGGCTGTCCGGGTGTCAAACGGAGGTATCCAGGTGGATAGGGAGCGGACGAAGAAGATGGTGAAGCAGACGTGAAGCGTGGAAAGGTTCAGGCATGAATTGCAATTACCACACAGCGCAGTGCTTAGAGGGATAAGAACCAGGTCGAATGCCTACAAAAGGCATGGGATGTAGGGGGAACGAGTCCCAAACCAGCTGCTTGGCCTGTCAGGGTCGCCACACCGACACTTGTATTTTTCACATTTTTTCACATTTTTCACATTTTTTTTTGCCCCTAGCAAATTTTCACATTTTTCACATTTTTTCACACTGGCAGCATCCCTGCAACTTTCAAGCTTCTAGGGGAATAATAGCTCAAAAGGAGGGAATCGCTATAAAAAACAGGTAATTATATTTCGTCGGCTATAAAAATATTTTTTTGAAATATAAAAAAATATTTAAAATATATAACAATGAGAAAAGAAACCCACACGCACCACAGACGCAAGGGCAATCAATCTGTATGGCTGCAAATCAAAAGCCAGTCTGGTGGCGCTGGGGAAGGAAAATTATTTCGTTACAAAGTATAGTTCGTAATACAGTATTTCGTTATATTGGTATATAATTTGTACAGAAATAGTTAGGGCCAACCAAACGCGCTAAAGTTTTTCGTTAAATCGTGTCTTTCGTTATAATGTACTTTGTTATAGTGAGCTTTGACTGTATAACATGCTGTAATGCATTGTAATGGTGTGACCGGAAAGTTAATTCCTCTTATGACCAATTGGTTTTACACATATTTCATCGTTATTTATGCTGAAAAGGCTCAGATTTCATTAAACTATCGTAAATTGATAATTAAATGCCCACTTGGAGCTAAAATCCACCCCCCAAAAAATGCTTTAAAGGCCAAAATAGTAAAATTATGAGAGTTAAGAGTTCATCCCTTAAACTGTTGTTTTTCTGCAGGAAATTAACTAAAAGCTTCACACGTTTAACAAAATTAACTTTTTCCCTCTTAAATCATAGTTTTTCTGCTGAAAAATTAAATAAAAGCCTCAAATACTTAACAAAATTAACGTTTTATCCAATGCGACTCACGAACGGGAACTGTTTTTCCACCATCGCATCAAAGCTTGTAGCCACGAAGGATTATGGGGTTAGAAATTGTGAAAGCGAGTGAAAAACGAACTCAGTAAAAATTTTTATGAATTGTTTGCGCTACTACTGGCTTGGGAAAATCAGTACAATATTAGCTAAGTTATCGCACATTCAGTGGCTTCCAGTTTTTCAAGTATGGATGTGAGCAACGAGCCGAACTGAAGTACAAGTTGGCTTCTCGACTCGGCCCTAATTTTTCGAGTATCGCGAATCCTTATCAAGTTCGTAATGTATGTGGCATCAGCACATTAAATAAAACGTTACTTTTTCAAGTTTGTATTTTTCTCGTTCAGTGCCACTACCTAATTCGTCAAAAATGTACACAACATGAGGAAAAAATTATCCAGATCCCAAAAGTACAGACCTTTTTCCTGGCATGCTAGTTCGCATAACTTCTCGGGAGAAGCTCCATCATTTTTGGACAAAAAACATTCTTCCATGTTATACTTCATACAAATGGAACCTATACATTCCTGCAAAGATGTAAATCGATGAAAAAAACCATCATGAAATAATCTGTTAATATAAAAAACAAAAAGAACATTTTGCCGGCCCTCGGTCCGGCCGGCTAAAAATGGTTTCTTTTCGCCTAAAACATACTTAACCTGATAATTTTGCATTACACTGTCCCCAATGTGATGTCTCCCTGAAAGTTTTTCGGTTGTGTGTGGCCGCCTGCTTACATGTTCCCACTGCGCATGCGCGACGCAGTCCTCTATATAAGCGGGAGCATGGCCAGTTTCGGCATTCATTTTCCTCTCAATCTGTCAGGCGGTGACTCGAGAGGGGAGGTAGGGCGGGCCCTTGGTTAAGTATGTTTTAGGCAAAAAGACACCATTTTTAGCCGGCCGGCCCGAGGGCCGGCAAAATGTTCTTTCTTGTTTGCTAAAACATACTAACCTGATAATTTTGCATTATCAGGAGACCTCGTCAAACGTGGTGGCGGGCACCAATCTGACGGGGCACCCCGGGATGCAAGCAGGCGTTCCCCCAAAGTTTTAATTTCAGTAAAATTTGCCCTTTATTCAGAACAGTTGATGAAAACAGGAAGTTGGATCTCTTTCGTGGGGTTTGGTGGTCCTGAAAAGGGCCGTTGTTTGAGGGTCTTGCTTCCTTTTATGGATGGCTTGCTTCCCTCATGGGATGGCTTGCTTCTATTTTGTTCTGAATGTGCTTAAGGGGGCTTGACCACATTTCCGGCTGCGACGATTGGTCCCAGCCGGTGTAGTCCCTCTTCTTCACGTGACATGTTCCTCAGGTAGTGGGAGGTGAATGTTGTAGAGTGACGCCAGGAAGCTGCTTGTAGAATTTCATCAATTGGGATGGCAATGTGGTGCGCCCATGACGTCCATATTGCCCCGACTTCGTGTGCTGTTGCCCTTTCCCTGCTCAGATTGGCTTTGTCGTAAGCTATGTCGATAGTTTTCCTTATCCAACGCGAGATCACGGCAGCCGAGGTTTCTCCTGTTTGTTGATCTACAGGCAGGAAAAGTTGGTTTCTGCCTCTACGGATGTCCTCGTGTTGGGTTCTGGTGAGGTAGAAGCGTAGAGCACGTATGGGGCAGAGTAATCTTTCAGGTTCGTTTCCTGTTAAGTTGGAGAGGGCCGGGAAAGTGATGGGTTTTGGTGGCTCGGTTGGTGTTTGTGTTTTGGCATGAAATCTGCTCTAGGGTGGAGTGTAACTGAAAAAAAGTTCGGGCCGAAAATGCAGTAGGCTGGGTCTGCTGATAGGGCTTGGATTTCAGAACAGCGGGCGCTTGCTGCCAGTTTCACAAGGAAGACGGTATTCCTGGTTAGGAGGTGAAGGGAACTGTCTTGCATTGGTTCGGAGGAGGCTTCTATTAATGATTGCACGACAATTGATAAGTTCCAGTCAGAAATGAGATTTCTGGTTGTGGGGCGATCGTCTTCAAGGGAGAGGAGCAGTGCTGAGATTCGGTAGTCTTCGAGAAGATTGATTTTGTCTGCTGCTTTGAAAACCGAGTTTAGGGCTGAACGGTAGACAAGGATTGTTGAGCCTTTGAGCTTGTCAATGTCGAAAAGGTTGGTGAAGACCCTCAGTAATTCGGGCAGAGAGGATCGATTGGATTGATTTCCCTTGCGTAACACCAATGAAACCATTTGGACCAGTGGCTGTCGTACTTTCTGTTTGCCGAATCTCTTGTGGCCTTTGGACGATTCGGATGGCATCGTCTTTATGACTTCCTGCCTTCTTGAGGAGTTTTACGATAGTAGCCACGCGTGAAGGTAAGATTCGCTAGGTTTGGGTGGTGTTTTGAGCCCATTTGTTGAGACAGAAGATCTGGATGAAGAGGGGGGCTTCTTGGGTTGTCGACTAGAAGAGACAGAAGGTGTGGAAACCAAGGAGCCGACGGCCAGAACGGGGCTATGAGGACGAAGAGGCTTTGGCTTTCTTTGGCTTTCTGCAGTACTTGTGGGAGGAGTTTGAATGGTGGGAACAGGTATGCGTAGAGGTTGTGCCACAGGAACGTCAGGGCGTCGACTGCTATTGCTTGATCGTTGGAATTGGGCTGATGTAATGGCGAAGTCTGACATTGTGCTTCGTGGCGAATAGGTCTAACATTGGTGTTTCCCATGTCCTGAAGAGATATTCGCAGATGGATTTCTTGAGGCACCATTCCCCTGTTGGGGGTGAGCGGCGACAAAGGGAGTCCGCAATTATGTTCCTGTTTCCTGGGATGTGGAGGGGAAGGAGTGTTATGTTGTTTGTGATGCAGAGTTGAGGATTTCGGAAGCTAGGTTGTGGAGCAGTCTGGATTTGGTTCCACCTTCTTTCCTTATGTAAGCCAGGGCTGTGGTGTTGTTGGCTTGTACTTGGATCACCTGGTTTCTGATGTGTGGAAGGAAGTGATGTAAGGCTAAGTGATGTGGATCGCACGAAGTTCGACAAAGTTGATGTGGTGGTGTTAGTCTTTCTGCCAAGACCCTGAGATTTCCAGATTGTTCATGTGGGCTCCCCACCCGTAATTCGAGGAGTCGGTGAAGATGAGATGGCTGGGGGATGGTTTGTGAAGTGGCACTGTCTTGGTAAGGTTTATCACATCTGACCACCAAAGGAGGCTTTCTCGGGAAAAGTCTTCGTGAAAGGGAAATTGTTGGTCTGGGTTGATGTGCGGGTTTGACCAGTCGTCGATACGGTGGTGGTGAAAGGGTCTTACCATCCAGCGTCCGTGTGGTATTAGATTTGCCATCGAGTCCATTTTCCCGATTAGGGAGTTCAGCTCTCGGAGGGAGAAGGTTTCTTGATTTAGAAAACGACGAATGTGATGCAGGAGGTCTTGGATTCTCTCGAGAGATGGTGAGATTGTGGCTGATGAAAGATTGAATGAGGCGCCTAGGAAGGTGAAGATACATTGTGGAGTGAGGCGTGATTTGGATTGGTTCACACCGAATCCCAACTGGGTTGGTAGGTGGATTGTTTGACCCCTGTTCTGTTCGAGACGGCGAGGGTCCTGGTTGTGAAGGACCCAGTCGTCGAGGTATGCGCTTGCCTGGATTAAATTCTGGTGACGGTGGCCAAGAATTGGTTTTAGAATCATGGTAACAATTCTTGGTGCAGCGTTCAAGCCGAAAGGCAGGCAGCGGAATTCGAAGACCTGGTCGTTGTAGACGAATCGGAAGTACTTTGTTGAAGATGGGTGGAGTGGAACGTGTAGGAATGCATCCTCTAGGTCTATGGAGATTGTCCAGTCGTCTTGTTTGAAGGAGTGGCGAATGGTTTCCAGTGTCTCCATTTTGAATGGGGGTTGTCGATGAATTTGTTCAGTGGTTTCATGTTGAATTTGAGTCTTTGGCCTCCTGTTTTCTTTGGCCGGGTGAAAATGGTGCTGCAAAACCTGGGTCCCGGGTTGTGTCATACGCGAATTGCTCTTTTCGCGACAAGGAGAGCGATCTCGGACGAAAGGGGTTCGGAGATTGGTGATGTGAAGTTTTTCAGAGGAGTGCTTGCTAATGGTGGAACTGCCAGAAACGTGGGGCGAAAGCCCTTTTTGATTATTGAAAGGATCGCCGTGTTGCGAGTTAGTCTTATCCATGATGGGTAAAAGTGGCAAAGTCTTGCTCCTATTGGAAAGCAGGAAGGCAGGGGGAAGTCATTGTTTACTGTGGGAGCTGCGGCCGCCGGGCGAGGAGTAACGGCTGCGGCGATCGGGCGCTTTTGATGGCTTTGTTGGTTGGGACGGGAGTGTGGTTGTTGTTCAGGCCGAAAGGGCTGGCTCTTTTGAGCATTTGGGTTATCGTTCCGTGGGACCTTTGTGGAAGGGGGAGGTTTGTTCCAATCTTCAGATGTGGTTCGTTGTCTGTTTGATTTGTAGGGACGAAAGGAAGACTTGTCTTGACGAAAAGGCTTGGGTTTGCGGGAGATGTAAAAATGAGGCGCCAAGGTTGGAATTAGTCCCCGGAACAGGGTGTCCGACTCATGAAGTGGCTGGTTTCGGAGTCGGTGTCTAGTTGATTCGGTTAAGTTGTTGGCGTCTTTAAGGGCTGCTTCTCTTAACAATAATGTGTTGTTGAACAAGGCCCGTGTTGCCCAATTTAGAGAATGGTAAGCGGCAAAGCTTGCTTTTTGAAAAAGTTGTGTGATAAGTGAGGAAAGGCTGCGAATTTCTTCAGGGCTGGCGTCGGCCGAGAGTTTCTTGCACAGTGCGTAACTGCTGTGTTTAATACATCGGCCTGGGAAGCGGCGTGAAGGCTCAAGCGTAGGCATTTGTCGTTGTCGTATAGGATGAATGAGGGGACCTCAATTCGTTTGGGGATGGTGATGGCGGATCCGAAATCCAGCTAAACTTCACTGCAAAGAAACTCGCATTCGGGGTAAGTGTCGAAATTTTTGGGATTGGTAGCACCATCGCCAAAAGGACGGAAAAAACATGACTCGCGGCCGGACCGGGGTGCAGGTGGTTCCGTGTCCAGTTGTAAGGGTTCACCCTTGCCCAAAAGAGAGCCGCCGTTCCGTAGGAGGCAAGTGAGAAGCGTTGTTGATTGGCCTAAGAGGTTGCGGGGTTTGGCATCTTTGTCGTGAAGGGCGAATCCAAAGCCGGTCTTGAGGCCTCAGTTGATTACTGGGGCGTCGGCAGACTGAGAAGGTTTGAAAAGGAAACAGTCCGAGACAGTTTCTTCTACTGTCTTGAGTAGAGATGCAAGAGGAATGGTTGGGTCATCCGTATTGTCGTTCGTAAACTGAATGTGTTTGGTGGCGGGTGGCACAGCAGGAGGCACGACGGCCGGCGGTGCGTTAGCTGTGGCCGAAGGGGTAGAAAGTCTATGTTGTTTGCCTGACTGTGCGGAAACGGGAGAGCGGCGATTGCGGCTGTCTTGGCTGACTGTCGATGCGACCCATTCTTGAGTGTTGGTCAGTCGAACGGACGAAGAGCACGATGGCGTGGGCATTGGGAGTGATTTAGCGTATTGACGAAAGACCGAGTCAACAAGGTTGTGGGCTTCGCTGCAAGTTACGCTATGATGTCTGCGTGAGGATTTGGATGAAAGGTCAACGGGAGAATTGAGGCCGTACTGGGGTGAAGATGCTTCATGGAGTTTCCGTTTGGCTTAACGGAAGAGCGCCTTGGCTTGCCGAAGGTCTTCCTCTAAGGACGAAAGGTCGGGTGGTGGCGGGGTGCTTTGGCCGTCTTGAAGCGGCGTGTCGTCTTCGTCATTCGCGACATGGGTGTCCCGGTGTAGACCGGAAGTCCAGCGGTCGTCGAGGGCAGGTGGCGAGGGAGCACGGAGGAGCGCAGCATCCGAAGCCGGGGCGTTGCCCGAAAGACCGTGATGGGCTGAGTCGTCTTCAGCGGTAGCCAAAAAGACGTCGCGAAAGGCGAAAATCCAAATTGCTGGCAAAAAGGGAGACTAACGAGGTGACGGAAGGAACCTCTGGAGAAAATGAACGCCGAAACGGGCCACGCTCCCGCTTATATAGAGGAGGACTGCGTCGCGCATGCGCAGTGGGAACATGCAAGCAGGCGGCTACACACAACCGAAAAACCTCCAGGGAGACATCACATTGGGAACAATGTAATGCAAAATTATCAGGTTAATATGTTTTGGCACACAAGAAACATAATATTTATTTACCTACAATTTTAACCTTTTTCTGAGGCATCAGATCGGTTTTACTAATATTGGTATTAGTAACATGCAGTCTTAGTAAATGGCCGTAAATAAAAAGCATGTAATACTGTATCGTAAAAAATACTTACCCCATTTACACAAACACGAGTATTTTCATTGCATTCTGCTTTGTTAGGCTTTGGTTTTGAAGGTGGACAAGTAGCACTGTAGCCAGTAAGGTTAGTTAAGGACAACACACCAAAATTATTGAAAAGCTTTGCCCTTAACTTCATTCAGTTCATTACTAACTTTGGAAATGAGCCCTAAACATCAACGTGGACGAAACAGTTGATACTACAGTAGTTGAAAAAGTCAACTCAGTTGCTTTATAATCATCAAATTTTTAATCTTGAAACACGGATATTCTTCAGGCCAAAAAAATATGCAATATGAACTTTTGACTACACCGTGCCAAGTCCTTGATGACTAGAGTGCCCGCGTGAGTTTGAATTTTAAGGCTTTATTGCACATGTAATTGGGCCGGCAGGGTTCGGTGCTTTGCACTGCAGAGATTTTGCGGTCGTGGGGAAAGAGGGTCTGTATTTGGGTGAAAATCCCCTCAGTTAGGTTACATGGTGGTGGATTGTGTGGCATGGCAAGGGATTACAAAGCAAGTTTTAGGCACAGTTTCTTTTCGGAGAGACCATTTTCGAACTATTTTGTGGACATTGCATTTGTTTTTTATTTATTCCACAATAGTGGATCACCTTTTCTTCGTATGCTCTTGTCTTCTTATCAGACCTTATACCGAACTTTGCAGTTGTGTACGTGGTTTCTATATTCGGATCTGCTCCTTATCTTGCACATTCTACAATTTGGTCGGTCCGCTGAAAGATCATTTTAGCTACTGCATCAGGCTAAGGATTGCAATTCCTGTTACAGACTGGTACAACAGCAGGAAGGCCAACTCCTCAGCTTGTTCCTTACACAAATGGTTTATTTTAAGCTTTTTCATAACCAACGTAAGGTTAGCTTTAAGCCAGAAACTAGTAGGGAGGGGGTGGGGAGGTGTGGCAGGAAGACAGGCAGTCACCTGATCTAGGTGGATGTTTCTGGCCCACAAATATGTAAATATTGGTTTTTAGTTTTTGTTCTGCAAGTGCTAGGAGTGATGCGTTGGTCATAGTAATCTTCTGGTACATGGGACATCTGAGGCCTTATTGTGCAGCTACTATGTGCAGGAAGGACGAGGAAGCCCAAACCCTATCATGCAAAGACTGCTCTGTGATGAATGTATAAGAGGTGAAAAAGGAAGAAAGGAGTGATGGCAGTTAAAGCGTGCATCACTTGACAACAGCGACAAAATACCCTACTAACCTC
>JAHWFP010151943.1:2040-14279 GCA_023313725.1 Lithobius niger | reverse complement strand
ATCTTAATTAATTTATTTTGTGTTTTTTGAAGTCTTTCAATTAAATAGTCTGATGCAAATCCATATACTTCAATTCCGTATCTTATTATACTTTCTATCCATGCATTATATACAATTTTTTTGTTTTTCAAATTTAGTATATTTTTCAATTGGTATATTTTATTTTAATAATAATAATAATAATAATAATAATAATAATAATAATAATAATAATAATAATAAACAATTTATTCCCAAATGGAAATAAGAACCAAAGGGACACAAGTGTGACGGACAATGGTCCTAAATAAATATAATACAATACAGTTAAACATTGTGCAGCAACTGGAGCCATGTCTTAAAAACAAATTAAACACAATATACAGAAACAATACACCACAATATACTAAAATCCCGGCGAACAAGAAAGGAAGAGAGATCGCAGATCCGGAGTCGGTGTTTAAAAGTTGGAAGGGAGTTGGCCATGACGACAGCCTCGGGCAAGGCGTTCCAACATGACACTACACGGTTGGCAAAAAAGAATTTGCTACAACTTTTGTGAACCCTGCCAGGAACCAACTTAAGGGGGTGCCCCCTTGTACGATCAGAAGCCCGTAGTTCGAAAAAGTGCTCGAAGTTTATCCCACTCTTGCCCCTTAGCAGCTTATAGGTAAGGTGCATATCTGCCCTAAGTCTGCGAAGTTCAAGGGAGCCTAATTTAAGAACTTTACGCCAGTCGCAGTACGGTACGTGATAAAGACCCTTAAGTGTTTTGGTAAATCTACGTTGTACTGACTCGACCAGATCAATATCCCTACAAAGATGAGGGGACCATACCTGACTAGCATATTCTAACAGGGGTCTTACATACACCTTAAAGGCCCATACGAGGGTGTTACGATTTAAACTTCAACTCAGTTCAATTGGCTTTTAGCCAAACCATAACAAGACGAACGATCATTCCGCCTGCACCCTTTTATGACCCGAACCGGCAATTCAGACGAGTCAATAAATTAACCAAGATATGAACCACTTTTTGGGTAACATCCTTCCATCATAGGTTTGTAGAAGATTTGAGCGTAAGGTTTTGTACAGAAATTTCATCCCAATTTTAGCTAACAACCTTCCAAAACTCCCGAGTCTCTCCTTTTTTCCCTGTCGTCATGACGAGAACAGCTTTAGGTAAACCCGAAGTCAAACTCCCAACATATTTTGGTGCATCGCCAACATATTTAAAGCTGGGAGAAATTCTGCTGCCTTTATTGACCCGGCTATTCGTCCACTGGCTTTCCATTTACCTGATGGAATGGTTCACCCGACCGAAGCCGGGTAGCCACGTTCGTCACTCGAATGAAATGCACTTTGTTAGTTCTCGCGTATGATTTTCGCCGATGGCTTTAATTATCTAGAGTGAATTTGTGGCTATTTGTTACGCACGAGAAGTACTCGGCCGTAATATCCCGAGTGTTTCTCTGAATTCAATAATTTGTGTGTGATGTGCCTTTAACTTCATTTGTGGGTGATATAAAAATGTGGTCAGTACAATACTGAATACGAAATGCCAACGCAGCATTAAACGAAATTTAAGGGACGATGACGAAATGCAGTGGTGGCTAGCATTGTTACGCCAATTAGTGGTAAACATCGTAAAACTAAACATCGAAAATCAAAATTACTTCGGAGAATCGTTTGTTTTTAGGAAAGGAAACAAAAATTCTCAAACCGAATGCCACTCGTGCTTCTATTAAATGTATAATAGTGCGTTTTAGCACACGACGCCTTTTCAGCAAATTTCCTTCAACCTTCGGTCTCGGAAAATTAAAAGGCGTCGAGTGCTAAAACACACTATTATACATTTAATAGAAGCACGAGTGGCATTCGGTTTGAGAATTTTTGTTTCCTTTCCTAAAAACAAACGATTCTCCGAGGTAATTTTGATTTTCGATGTTTAGTTTTACGATGTTTACCACTAATTGGCGTAACAATGCTAGCTACCACTGCATTTCGTCATCGTACCTTAAATTTCGTTTGATACTGCGTTGGTATTTCGTATTCAGTATTCAGTATTTCGTACTGACCATATTTTTATATCACCCACAAATGAAGTTAAAGGCACATCCGGCCTGCCTTATAACAACCACACGCAGATCTGCATACGCGCATGTTACTATCGCACCGATTCACGAGACTCGGAATGCAAGGCCAACTGAGATACAGGCTGCGTTCCTTGCAGCGACGAACGCAGTACTATCTCAGTTGGCTTTGGGAATAGTATACGAAACAGCATCAAGTTAAAGATTGTGTCGTCACAAACCGTTTTAGTATTTTAACATCACACTTTATAATTATTTAGGCTAGTAGCTTATAATTTTTCTTCGGCGCTCTATAAGCATAAATAATTTAAATTTTTATCGCATTATTCTGTGAGATTATTGATATCATGGTAATTATTAGCAAACGATTAAAAATCAATACATGCACGCACAGAGATAAAACGTCATGGTTATTGAAAGCGTGCAAATGATCATATAATCATAGGTAAGCAAATAGCCTTTTGGGGCCGCACTTGATGTGGTGGATCAACAAAAATGGCGTTTTCAGGAATGTACCTTTAAACGTAAAAGCTCCGATTCCATACGATAAGCTGCTTCGTGTTTCCGTAAAAGTCCGAAGAGTCTTCCGAAGTCTTCCGAAGTGTATAGTATACAGATCTTTGGTTTGTGTGTCGGTGACCATTCAGCGACGAATAAAGCTTTGATTTATATAAGTACGGAGTAGAAAGGTGTGGTCTTGTCAGGGTAAGTCGAGCATGGTGCTCGCTTTTGGCACAGAAAAAAAACAACAAAAATCCTTTAGATAATTTCCCGACGTTTCATTACTAGAATTAGAACTCTGTCACACGATTGTCCCCCAATGCGCTAGATCGGGATCTAGGCTACTTACAGATCCATGGGTCTGGTTCTGCTGACATTTTCGCCTTTTCTGACATGGGAAGATGGAATTTTAGTGACCAGTGCCACTAGCGGCGAAGGCAACAGCTACGGCGTTGGATTTAGAGTTTCAGTTTCGATTGTTAAATAATTTTCGATTTCGAGACGCAGACGAATTGTGAGAAACCATTTCAAAATTACCTACAGAACGTAAGCATAAAATACAACTTATGCAAGATTTAACAAATATTATAAGGACGCTAAAGGATGCATTCCGTACGTTCCTTTTCCATCTAACAATTTAGGGAAACACGAGTATGGTAGACAGACAACGTCAATTTAGTGAGCATTGAAAATAAATTTCCGTTCATCTAGAAACAGTTTGATGTTAACCGCACACCACACTCTTGTTTTGCTAAACCGCTTTCAGGAAAAGAAACGCACGGATGCGATTTAGCAGCAACCGCCATCTTGCGTGTATGTTCGTTTCGCGGCACCGAATGACGTCATACTGTCCTTCAGTCATCACGCCGTGGATATGAGTGTATTCAGTGAAGTTTTTAAAGTGATCATGCCCGGTCCTAATTCTATCTACACACCCTGGATCTGAAAAAAAAACACCCTAATCGGGCCATTTCACTTGTTTTCAAATCCCATCGTCTGTTGTGAGCCCCGAAAATGTAAGTAGCCACGACAGCGTTCGTTTATTGATGCTATACAAGCACTTGGGCGCTTCATCGTCGCCGCTGTATATGGTCACCCTCCCCCTCTCCCCCTCACTTTCTCCTCCATCCCTTGGGTCGCGTGATCGATGCCGAGTTGGGGGCGTATGGGCCAGGGGCCATCATCCATCACGGAAAGCTAGCGTCCCATCCATCATTCAGGCGTCAGCGGCCAGCCAAGTTGAGTACCCGCCCGACGGAAGGCAAGAAACCCAGGGTGACGATGGGCATGCACTGTTTGGGGGGATACGGAAATGAAAGACGCACCGCCACCAACTTGCCTGCCATGGGGAGCATCGCATAAAAAATGGACTGTGGTCGAACAATGTACAGGGTGTACAGAAGGAAAGGGCCAGGGTCCACTATTTATCGCAGTACATTCGGAAAGGGGGGGGGGGGGCGGAAGCTCTCCCGTCCCCCTCCCCCGACTCGAAGATAAAGTGTTGTGAAATTAGGTAAGGTAAAGAAACAATTTGCTGAAATGCTGAAAAAATTTTGAAAATTGGCTTTTTACGTTCAAATGCACTAAAAGCGCTAAAAATTAGTTGTTTTTACAGGGCTGCCAAGGACTTAAAAGAGCCCCATAGCTAAATTCTCGGAAGCCAATTAAATTTTTGTGCACCCCCCCCCCCCCAACCATCCCCACACATGGGGATGTTTGCGTCTCCGTCAAGGTCATCATGTTTCTAACGTTTTACCTGGAACAACTAACTTGCTATCGTCAGTTAACAAATTGCTTGAAATTTTGACTCGGAATCGCCTGTCTGCAACAGTAAGCAAAAATTAAAAGGCAAAATTTTTTTTTACCTTTTAACTCTCAATCACCATTCAGACACAAACGAATCCCAATATGTAAATGTCCGTCCTTTTTTGGAGTACGCTGGCCCTGTCTGGTCTCCTTACCTTATTTAGTTACAAACGAAGATGCCGTTTGTACACAAATAAGGCATACAATGCGTGTGGAAAATTTGAAATGAGTCTGACAAGGGTTTCAAAAAATATTATGGATGAAAACAGAAAGACAACACCAGCACTGGAAGAGAAAATCATTTAACTGTGATTCGTACCGTGCGTCACTGAAGTACAATGCAACGCAACGCAACGCACCGCAACGCAACGACGGTTAGAAGAAAAACTTAGGCTATATAGCCCAGCAGGTGAACAAAATTTTGCTTAAGGTTATAAGGTTCATCAAAATATCTCTTGAAGGTTTCAACAGATGCAGCCTTCACGAAGTGTTCCAGAAGGAAGTTCCAAGGTGTAATGGCTCTAAACCAGAGGGAGAACTTTCCAGAGTTAGTTTTTAACCCTTGGTTTCATTAACAACTCTCGTCTCAGTATACATCATGACAATGATGCCTTATTCACTGCGCAGTTAGTAACTGAAGCCAGTCGTTGAGCTATCTGCAAGGGGAACTGGAAATACCCAGAGGTAAAAACAGATTGCTCAACATTTTGGGATTTGTTGGTAGTTGTTGCAATTTTCCAGCAAGTGGAATCTTTTTTTTTTTTTTAGTCTGTGTAACTTGTTTCAAAGGTAAGGGATTGGCAAAACAACATTTTTCAGGTCTGAGAAATCTGCTCTCATAGCATTTGGTTCGACAGACTATGCTGATATTTTTACTTCCACACACGTATCCAGTGCCCCTTGCAACTATCCAGGGCCCCTTGCAGCTATTCAGTTCCCCTTGCAGCTATTCAGTGCTCCTTGCAGCTATCCAGTGTCCCTTGCAGCTATCCAGGTCCCCTTGCAGCTATCCAGTGTACCTTGCAGCTATTCAGTGTCCCTTGCAGTTATCCAGTGCCCCTTGCAGCTATCCAGTGCCCTTTGCTGCTATCCAGTGCCCCTTGCAGCTAGGCAATGAATAAAGCGTTATTTTCATTACTCTGTAGAAACCTAAACTTGAGAGCTGCCCTGGAAAACAAAACATAAAACAGTTACAAACTGATTTTGTTCCATTTCGGAAATTTCCGTCGGGCGACGCGACGCCCCCCACTTCTTGTTAAATGACAGTACGAATACGAATTACGAGGCCCGATAAGCGACTTTTACACCCCTTTTATCACTTACACAAGGCACCCCTCGCCTAAAGTAGAATCGCCTTCATGCTCTTGTTTTTGCCTCCATCACTTTCCACCCTCTCTCTACTCCCACCTCCCGCCCACCCCCACCCACGCGCATCTTCGCGTCCCGGCTCGAAATATAATCGTAGATCAAATTTATCAAAGGCGCCCAATAATTCGGCGCAGATACGTTACAACAGGCACATAACATTATCGATTATGGGGTCGGTAAATCATCGCCGCGCCAACTCTTATGATGGCATAAATCACGCGCGGGGGCTCGCGTTGCGTTCGGGCGCGCGCCACCCTCGATAGAGCACGCGCTTGCCTTTACTTCAACCGTCTCTCTATCCGCCTGTCCATCCGTCCGTCACACTCCCCCAATGACAGAACGAAAGAAACGAATGAAGAAAAAAAAAACGAAAAATGCTGCCCCCCCCCCCCCCTCCCCGTTCTCCTCCCCAAAACACGGCCATCTTGACTTTCCAAGCTAAAAAAAAAAACCGGGCCATCTTTCATTTTTCATCGCTTGCCTTGTCATGGTTTTAGGCTTTTGGGGCGAGTTGCTCGTTTCTTGTGAACGTCGAAAGTGACGTAATTGTGACGCAATCACTGCCATGCTTGTACACGACATGGGAAAGCATTACGGCATAACGCGTCATATGCGACGGTTTTTTTTTTTGCGAGCAAAAAGCCCCAGCACTGACTTACCCCCTTAAATAAACAGCATAATAATAATAATAATAAACTTTATTGTAGCATGAAAGTTCGGGTGATCAACACAAGGGGATAAAAAATGACTGCGCCGCAAAGGCGAAGTTTAAACGCAGGACCCATTCTTACACTTAGCCCGAGCCAGACAATGACAATATCAACAAACATAAGCCAAAAACTCAAAGTAAACAAGAAAAATGGGACAGTGGCGGTTGGGGGGAAGAGATAAAAGAAAGAGAGGGGAAGGAACAGAGTGGGAGGGGGATGGTGACCAAGTTATGAGTTAAACAAGTGACGGAATAATTGAGCTTTGAAAGCTCCAACACTAGGACAAATTATTTAATGGCTTCGGGCAAATCACTCCACAAGTTCATTTCTGAACCAGAAATGACGTTTGGTATTTAGCAGTACGACAGCGAGGGGGGAGTGAAGGGGTGGCCATGACTGAATCTTGTTGGATAACTGTGATCAGCCAGTGCAGAGTTAAGTAAGTCGTCAAATAAATAAGATGGTTCTTTGTGATGTAGAGACTTGTACACCATTGTGAGAGAATGCAAAGAACGTCTCTGAGCCAAAGGGAGCCACTTGATAGTTTTAAGATAGTCTATATCACACCATCGAACTTAATCTTAAGATTAAAAATGAAAAGTGTGCACGAATTTTGGATCTCCTGAGCCTGATTGAGGCGTCAAAATAAACTGAATCACAGTAATCCAACAACGGAATAACGAAGGCTGAGGTAAGTCTAACTTTTGTCATATGCTTAGAAAATGTTTAAATTCGGAAAGAAATCTAATCGTTTTCACGACAGCTTGAATATGCGACCCCCAAGTTAGATAGTGATCGAAGATGACGCCGAGGGTTCTAGCAGAATTGCAAGTTTTAAGTGTAGTGTTATTTACAGAAATAGTATCGCAATGATTATGATCGTAAATAGGATATTTTTGAAAAAGCTGCTGTGATCCAACAATGATGTGTTGGCACTTATTGGCATTACGTGCAATTCCAATTAGCCATAGACCAATTATAGACATTAGTTAGATCACAATTACGTTCGGCTCGAGAGTTATAACTATTCAGTGGGGAGAATGGGCGCCATCAGGAAACATGTGATTGCAGAATTAACAATGCGGTTTGGCAAGTCGTTAATGAAAACGGCAAACAATAAAGGGCCCAAAGTAGTGTAACACGCTATTTACGAATAGCAGGGCGCACCTTGTGTGAACGCACATGGTGCACCTTGCAGTTACATGAGCTGCTTGGCATCCTGTCAACTTCCGTCTACACCGGAACTTGGCCGAACGCCAACAGCCGGGAACGAGGCTACTCTATTGTTCAAAACCAGTTAGAGCCGGCTCCAACCTGTTAGCGGTTACGCAACGTAATGCCTCAGGCGACTTCTATTGTTCTGGCCCACGCATAAATACGAGGGCACGGACCATGGGAAGCCACTTGGTGTGGGGCAGACAACTCGAAAGGTTGTCTCCCTGGACTCAGCTCAGGATAAGACCAAGCTCCTAAACTTGTGTTTAATGCCTAATATGTGTTGTCAGTGCATAGTCCCCTAGCTATGCAGTAAGGAGTAAATTGGGTTTGAGATTATTCTTGGATTCAATCGTCTACTCCCTGAGTACGTCACAGTAGAGCCCTGTGGAACACCAGATTGAACATTGAAAAAAAGGAGATGTTTGACTTTCAATACGAACACATGGTTTTCTGCCAGAAAGATAGCATTTTAACCATTTGAAGTTTAACTAGTCCACGCCAATAGCATGTAACTTGGCAAATAACAGAGGACGAAAAACCGTACCGAATGCTTTAGTAAAATCCAGCCACACAAGTGAAGTAAATTTGGATTTACCCATAGCTTTGAAAATATCGTTAGTAATCTTTAATAGAGCTGTAGTACTACTGCGCTTACCTCGAAAACCAGAATGATTAGGGTTAAGAATACTGTGTTCTCGAAGGTAATCTTTTAACTGATTTGCTACAACACGTTCTAAAACATTGAACAGACAAAATAAAAAGCTAATAGGACGTAGGTTATCAGTACGTTTGGAGCCCTTTGCTTTTCAGATGGGATTAATCACAGCCAATTTTCATAAATCAGGCAAGTTATAAGAGGTAATGGAGATATTGATCATGTGAGTAATGGTTGTAATTGCAAAGGGGAGTCAAAGTTTGACCATTTTAGAATTAATTTTGTCTGCGCCAGTAGCATTAGTAATATAGTATAAATATTTTGGATTATGTTACTAATTTCTTGCTCAGAAGCGTTAGAGAGGGAAAACTTGGTATCCGAATTGAAGGCATAAAACTGCAAAATGTTATTTTTGACAGCACATGCGTCGAAATTACTAGATTTTTTTTTTATTGTTAACAAAATGCTGATTTATATCGTCGGGAGAATAATCAGTATCAACACCAGACTGTTGCGTACCATGTACACCAAGTTACTTGATATGGTGTCAAAACATTCTGGAAAGGCTCTCATTATTCACGCGATCATCAAAATGGTGGCACCTTACTGCGCACAATATTTCCAACTTTATTCCTCAGATCTTTATAATTCTCCCAGTGGAGTGGATTTTGCGTTTTGTTGAACAAGGATTTAGCTCTGTCTCTTTATTTCATGAACGATTCAATAGAGCCAGTTAACCAAGAAGGCTCTATTGAAGATCTATTTAAGGCCTTCTAGCTTTAAAAATAACAAACGGAGCATGCCTGTCAATTAAACCAAGAATAATGTCATTAAGTTGATATAAGAATATTCGTAAACATGCTGCCGTGGTGCAATAGACACAGACAGATCAAGACACAGACACAGTTCACATCAAGATTTTTCCAATTCCTGGCATTCACATACGATACATTATTTTGAGGAACTACAATATCATATGCAAAACGAACAAAGTTATGGTGAGTGATACCAGGTTGAATAACTTGATCAATAAATATTTAAAACAATCAGTGTGTCTAACCGTTATTACAAATGTAGATAGGTTTTGCTACCAACTGATCAAGGTCATGCATGGTGCAAACATTACTTAGGGGTTGACCACCAGGAATAGCAGGTTTTAATAAATTAATGCGCGATGGTGACGTCACGTTAACACACCCCCATGCTAAAAGTGTAGTCGTTATAGACGGTTAATCTGAAAACCCACACACGTCACCGTGGGTTAATTTTGATATCCCGACACTTTTTTGATAACCTAACACTTGCATGGACTCTACTCAACGCCTAATCCACCACGTGACATAATGACCGACTTTTCATAACTATGCAACACAAATTCAGCCGACACACCAACACAAACCAGCATAAACAGGCACATCTGCGACTGGCGATATTTTTTACGGTACCGACACGAAAAAAAAAAGACGCAAGCTAAGCCTATAAATCGGCAACCTGTTGTCCCGACGATACGAAAGCAAGGATACTGGCACTTTGAAATACACCTAAAAACCTACGCGACTCAAGCGAATAGCACAATTCATACTCTAAACTTATTTAAACTTATAAAGTAGAAAAAAATACGGCTTTACCTTAAACAGAAAAGTCGGTCACTGGGACTGGGTAACGGGACGTCCTCCCTTAGGTGACACTTTCGTAGACAGGAAGTTTCTAACCCGGAAGTTTCCGTTCAGGAATTTACATATCAGTCGTATGGGGTTGAACATTCTTATATTCATTATGATTCACAAATACAATTTTCAAATAAAAATTTTTACAAACTCAAAAGTCGATAAGTTAGCTTGACGCCACACCTTATCATTAAAACACATATCCGTGAAAATGGGCGGTTTAACAAGCCGATAATTGCTCGAAACGGCTAGTCCAATATCGTGGGGGTTATGGGAACTCCACCCTTTCGATATTGGACTAGCCGTTTCTCGCCAACAAGCAATTATCGCCGGTTAACCGGCTACCCCTCACGGATATTTATTACTTAATGTTAAAATCTAAACATTATGACGTCGTTATGACAACTAAAATGACGTCGACAATTTCAGACGAAAGATGAAAGTTTATTGTAAGGAGGTCGATTAACAATCCGTAGCACAAGAGATTTGTTATTAACACAAACATTAAGCCAAAATTGTTCAAGGTCTTCCTCATCATATGCGGAAGTCGATAAAGTGGTAGTTGCGAACAAACGGCTAACCTCACAGAAATTCACAGACAGCTAGAACAATCAGACAGATACAGCAAAATCCAACTTACTCATTATTAGCGATGCCGATACAATTCTATAGTGTCCGCGGCCTATCTTGAGTTCTCCGCAGAACGAACACAGATAATCGATTGTACGTTTTCAGTAGCAGAGTGCCTTGTTGATATCCAAGATGGTTACAAAAACAATGGCGGCCATCGATTAAAGCCGCCCCATCCAGGAAGACGTAGCCGATCACAAAATAATTGCAGGACTCAAGATACACCGCGCACACAATTAGGCATCGCTGTTTCTCTCCATCCGTTAATATAACCGAAATGCTGCCACATTATCTCTGATGATGGCTCTTAAATTCGTCAAACATTTATTTACTGAAACACTAATTTCCACCGCATAAATAAACGTCTTTTCAAACACAAATACCACGCAATTCTCCAATTTCGAAAAGAAGACATGCATTTTTAACGCACTGCAATTATCGTGGTAGAGGGGAGATAAGCGTAGGTAGAGAAACAATTAATTAAAAATTTAGAACCAAAATCCTTTGAAAGTCTTGTTTGCTTATCGGCAAAGCAGCCAAACCAACTCGCTCGACTGGAAACGTTTTGCGACGATAAAACTAATTACATACACAAACGAACGAACGGAACTTCCTAACTCATTTTCGACTAACTTCTTGAAACTAAAAAAATTAGACCGCTGTAAGACAAAGGCCCCGATTACGAAACAATCCTTAAGGTACAAGGAATCCTTGAAATGTGCGCAAGGTTTCTAACCTAATTCACCATAAGAATAGCCCAGAGGACTGGCTTGGCCGGCCAGATTGCTTGTTGTCTGTGCAAGGAAACGTTTATCCAACAACTCGCCTTTGCATTCTCGCAGCTAGAAGCTAGAAATTGTATGAAATTCCAACATGGCGGCGGTTTTAGCTCTGCCAGCTCGGAACGAAACGAGTCAATAGTTGAGTTTAGAAGCGATTGGGGAAATTGTTTCGTCACGAGGAATTCTTCATCTTACTGTCACGAATTATAAGACTGCAAGCATTTGCTCAAATGATGTCGGATTTAGATAATCCACGAAGCGTTGTTACTATAACGACGATACACCTTTGTCATCGCGATAAAATTCTAGATGCGAGAATGCAAAGGCGAGTCGTTGCGTAAACGCGCCCTAACGTTCCCAGGATGCCATGCGAAAGTGAGTCGCATGGGGGGGGGGGGAGGCGGAAGGGGATCGTGGGGGGGGGGTAAGAGGGTGAAGAACGTATGCTTCGTTTGGGGAGATAAGTGAAGGATGAAAACACAATTCTGGTAGAAGTACATCGTAGGAAAGGTGCGTCGTAGTAGTTGAGAAGAGAACCCGTGTTGGGGGCGGGGTTGGGGGGGGGGCGATAGGAATTCAAGACCCACAATAAAAGAGCCACGCCATTTATTTTAGTGATGTTATAAAATAAATTCACCCGTTTTTAAACGGGCTGTCAGCTAGTTATATAATAACTGTAGCAACTAGTCTACGAGCGAACGTGCGTTCGTTTATGGTATACGTGGACTGGCAGGGTGAAGTCAACAGCGTTTGGAAGACTATTTTAACGCTAATTTATCAATTTAAAATACTATTTCACGACGCAGTCTTTGTTGTTAGAATATCAAACG
>JAHWFP010151942.1:18614-30168 GCA_023313725.1 Lithobius niger | reverse complement strand
ACTAGTGCGACGCTGATGGCTTACATGTCTTTTTCTAATATCTGTTCCTTTAGGGCTTTAAAGTTTTTTAAGGCTTACAACCGTATTGTACGCTTAAGCGTTTTTTAATACTAATATCCATTTTTTTTCTTGTTTCAGCAAGAATGACACAGAAAAGAATACTGTTATCACCTTAAAATAACTTATAATTATGAGAGCCTTTTAAATACTCAATTTTAAGCGTTATACAAATTGAAAATCGGTACTTGGTTCGATCTCTAGGCGAGAGCAAAATTTCTCCAACAAGAACAACAACAATTTTAGTCACATTAAGGCTGGCGTGCACCATCGGAGAGTAAGGCCTACTACAGAAGTAAATTGACCTAGTAGTAAACTGACCTAGAAGTAAAAGTCGGTGACTTTATTACGAGAGTAAAGTTGGTTTGAAGCAAATTACTCAGTTATTTGCACCTCAGGAGTTAACTACCACGATAGTAAATGTGGTGACTTCCACAAACGTATTACACTACCCCAAAAGTATAAATGGACGGAAATCTCACAAATTTGCCCCTGCTATGTAGTAGGTTCAAATTGTGCGCCTTCCATGATGACATTGAATACATCGACAAAATTGTCGAAGCTGATGCTGTATTGTTAAACCATCGCACACATATACCGTCCACGCAAGGCGGGAATCGTATGATTTCTACAGAGATGTTGAATTCATACCAAAACAAAACTGGTAAAAGCATCCACCAAGTTCCGAATGATTCGGCCCTTCAAAGGAGTGATATCAACACACCAAAACATTCGCCAAGTTAATCGCACCGACGAATAGTTCGAAGGTTAAATGAAAACTAGAACATTGCTACTTTCGGTAGCAATGTATAGGATATCGCCCGCTTTCTGAGTGCTGGGAAATGGCCACTAAACTATCTGGCCCGATCTACAACGAATTAGACGGGTACACAAAATGGACGCCACGGCTGCCCCAATTCTTGAGGTCTGTTCAGGAATTGGCAAATCGCCTCGGTGAATTTTCGTACGGTGAGTCGCGTCATCTAGTGGAGGTTTTCAATATATAATTTTAATTTTGTGTAGATTTGCGCGACATATTTTTATTATGTATAAAGTATTTTTAAATAGTTTTTAAGTTATATCACTCAGCCACAGTTAAGCAATTTCTCTGCGCTTGGAAAAAAAAAGCGACATGTTCGTGTATCCAGAAAGTGCTGCAAGGGAAGGAACGTTGCATTTTGTACGGACGGTGTCGCCCTCTGTTGACAGAAAGAGGCAATCATCGCTTAGTGACGTTTTCGGCGGCCATATTTCCCAACCTAGTGGCGTATGCTATTTAATTTTGTCATTCAAGATCCGGCCAGTACTGTAGATAGCCCTGGCTGGGATCTAACAATGTCGAGGGCGCGCAGCGCCCGAGCCATTGTTGGATTCCAGCATGAGGAAAGTGGGCGATTTCCTCACCCGTTTTGAAGCTATCAGTCCGACGTACACTGTTAAGCGCAATTGAGCGCGAGTGGAATATATTGTTGCGTTTAGCCAGAAGAAAGTTTGTGTAGAATAATCGTTGAGACGCAATGCTACACGCAACGAAAAGAGCAACGTTTAATTTTGAAAGCAGTTACAATGTTGTAATTAATATGAATTCTTGAACGATTTTTTGACATTTGAGGTGGTGTTGTTTTCAAAAATTGTTCCATTTAATTGATTATGTTCGGCTGCTTTATTCCTTTTTGTCATTTAATGAAAACCCACTTTTGTAAAGCAGCGGTTGCAATGTTGTGAGTAACGTGAATTGTTGAACTTTTTTTTTATATCTGTTATATATTTTTTATTTGTTTCAGTAAATAATTACATTTGTTCCACTTTTCATTTAACACAAACGGGGGCTGGGGTCCACGTGGAGTGCTGGGATCCAGGATCCCATCCCTCCGCCGTGGATCCCAGAACTCCTCGTCCTCGTTCATTGTTGCGTTCCCGTCGTGCTGTATTGTTATAAGAGGACTGAGAGCTTCAAAAAGGGTCAGAAGTTCAAGTTTTCATTTACCGTCGGTGCGATTAACTTGGTGATGTTGTGGTGTGTTGATATCACTCCTTTAAAGAGCCGAACCATTCGGAACTTGGTGGTCCCTTTTACCAGTTTTGGTTTTTGATATGATATCGGTTTTTTTTTTTTTTAATTCTGTATTGAACTCAACTCAACTAGTTTGTAGATATGTAATAATGTTCCACGTCAACAATAGCTTGAGTGGTAATGTTTCTAATGTTTTTATTTCATATCACTCCTTTGAGAGGCCGTACCATTCACAACTAAGTCCCCTCTTCATCAGTTTTTGGTTTTGTTTTTATTTATTTTTTCATTTAGTTTATATCACTCCTTTGTGAGGCCGAGCCATTCTCAACTTGGTGGCCTCTTTACCAGTTTTTGGCTTTATTTTGACATTTTGCTTGTTTTTCGTGAATTGGACTTAGACACAATTTCTTTGGCAACGTTGCTTAGATTTGTGACGACACACTAGCGTACGTCTAGATACGCACATCAATATACACGTTGTCATTGTCCGAACCTTGGACGATGCCGGCAATACTAAGAATGGTTATAACAATGATGCTTTCGTACTTACGCGCCCTCCCACGCCATACACCCCTAGGCTGTAAACCAGAAAAGGAATGCAGTTCGTGGGTCATTGCTTTCTAATTTACCACAATTTAAGCTTTTGTATAGAACCCTCAACCCAGCCGATGTCCCCAATGGTGCAAGTTTCAATTCTCATCCGTTCACAAGTTATTCAGCCTATCTGGGACTTTTGGAACACCCTGTATATTACGTTTCTTGTTTAAATGCATGGACACTTTGGGCACTGATGGCACTTTATGTATTTCATTGGGGTCCATGGCTGGTTCGATTCATACTGTTAAGAAAGACTTGTGTACCAAATTTATGTTTTCTGCAATATTTTTGCAAAAATTTGTTACTCCACTTAATGATTTCTGCCCAGTGCTCTACAATAATAATTGCTCTGCCGATGCGAATACTGCAGTAACATCAAAATCGTGTTCAAAAGGACCTGATCGGTGTTAATACCTACATTTTGAGCTGTACAAATTGAAAATTGGTTCATTGGTTCGATCTTTAGGTGAGAGCAAAAGTTTTAGCCCATTTGGCTTTACGTTAAAATAGCCTGCGAAAGGCCCTACACCTGTCAATTCTGGGCGAGACTATAGGAGTTCAAAGTTTGACGTTTAACATGGAAGTTCATGCAGAGGCTTACATAGGACCGCTGCCGCGGTCCTTGATAGCCTCGCCCAGAATTGACATAGATCAACGAAAGTCGGTATTTGGGGTCGTGTCGTAACTCTTTCACTGCCTTACAAATTTTAATGACAACAATCAAACCGTTCGGCGTTCACAGCATGTGTGTTCACAGCATGTGTTTGGTGCTGTCCTCGGGTATATTCGTTACACCGAAGGCTACTAACTTTTCCTCGGTCAACCACCTGAAATTTGAAAACGGCAGCGGCTTACTCAAGCAAAAACCATACAGATTTGCAGCATCCAAATAAATTATGTTTACGATCGGTTTGGACGGATCAAATTCTTCTAAAAGCAGATTGTTACCTTTGGTGTACCTTTTAGGGTAATGGAAACACTGCCTCGTATGTCGCTACTTACAGAATTGTACATATCTACACTAGTGAGTAGTTCTAATTTAACACCTGTCATGCACAGCGCAGCGTGCCAAGTCAATCCGGGCAAGGCATAAATGTGACAAGGATCCAACCTGTATTGTTTCATGCAAGTTCCTCTGAAACTTTCGAAACAGTCAGCCAGTAAAGCTACATCAGTTAAAACATACAAATCGTGATAGGAACCTAGTGTAGTACAACCAGTTGCCTCCCAAATGGTATGAGTGTAGGTATATTCCTCATCAGTAATGTTACTGTTCATTAAAGTAGAAAAGAAAACATCTTTGGGAGGCAGCTGCGTTTCCTAAATTTATGAAATTATGTAATGTATTCGTTTTATTGGTTCAGCAACTGGTGGGTGTCCGGAAATAGGCTTTCCAAAGCTGGAAAATCGTTTATTATGTCCACCTAAGTAGCTAGCGATGATGACATAAAAAAAAGGAATCCATGAATTTGATGGCTCCAATTTTAAGAATGGTGAAACGTTCGCTGTTTTGTGGGATAACAGAAATATTAACGCTACTAAAATATTTCAAACCCCTTACTAAAAAATGTTGATCGTAAGATCTCAAATTATGCATTTCAATGGGAAACTCGTCCTTGTATTGATGAGAGAGGTTGTATTTGTAATGAGCAGCCCCTCTGAAAACACCTGACAGATGAGTGATCGCGTACTTTAGGGTTTAAACGGGTCGTTTACAAATGGTTTGTCGCAAATAGAACAGTGAGCTGCCTCGTTAAAGATCCTGTTTTCAATATCGGTTCATGACATCGGAACAATTTGTTATTTAAATACTTACTGACCTCGTAATCATGCTCAACAGCCTCGAAATAGTCTTCGATGCAATCTTCACCCCTGTACACACATTTCGAGTTAATTTCACCATTCGGTCCAATAATGACGTACGCGTACCCGCAAGGGACGTGCTCCTGCGTGTTAAGAGTATCTGAATACATCAAACAGGTGACGTAACTGATAGTCGTATCTCATAAATGACATTTCAGCTTTTTCAAGCATGACCGTGTGTTGAGGTGCGTACGTTTTACAAATTACTCAAGTCTTTGTTTAACCTTTCGACGCTACGGAATGAAATGCAATACGGACGTACGTATTTATTATTGTCAGAACGAGTTAAACGATTAAAGTCTTTGACGTAACAATAGCGGTGCCCCTGGACTAAAAGTAGCTTCACCTCGGGACAATCAGTTCGTTTGATGATATGAATGGGGAAAATGTTTTTGTCCTTGTAACCGTACAGGCAAATCGTGAGATTGTTTTGCGCTTCAAACCTTGGTATTTCGTGTACTGGCGTAGGGAAACTTGATTCCATTTAAATTGAGCGTACTTTCGTACCGCGTCTAATGTTGGACTCTGCCAATAAGACAACACCGCACCCCCCCCCCCCCCCCCCCCCGTGTGGGGCGTTTACTTGCCTACATAGACGTCAAAACGTATAATTTTGGACACAACCCAGCCCGAACCGTGTCGATAAAAACGTCTAGTTGGTGTAGGATTTTAGAAATGGCCAATTCGAGTTGAGTTCGTATATCTTCGGGTTTCAGAACAATCAATGCCATAATACAAAGTTAGACATGGTCGTTAATTCTTTTTTCCAATCCTGGCTTTTCCAACAGTAGAGTCAAACATAGTATGAATTTAAATTGCATATGCCGTCCTTGTAATACGGCAAACAACTGCTCCAAGTAAAATCGGAACAAATGAAAATATTCCTCATCGTCCAGCGATGACGTAAACTCCTCATAAACATATCGCTGAAAGAAGTTTCTGAAAGCCAATGCTCGAACGTGTAAAGGACCCCCAATGTCCTGTGGAATGGAAGAATGATGGTGAGCATCGTGCTGTACAAAACCGTCTTCAGTGTCAAAGGTTAAACGACAGGCACCACAGGTGATCAGGTGGCATCGTTTATGTCTCTGTAGCGTGATGCTCGACGTAAAGGAACTTCCGCAAGTATCACAAACATGATTCCTAGGCGAATGCACTCGTGCACGATGGTTAGCCAAGCCTCTCATTGTTGTGTAAATTTTCTCACACTCACTGCACCTGTGAACCATTTCGGTTTACCTGTGAGAGAAAAGTTAACATAAAATAAACGCCTGAAGATGGATGAATAACGTTAGCATCTCGGTACTTGTATAACGAGCAGCATACACACAAAAAAAAAGAAAAAAAAAAAGAAAGAACCCTAATGTTTGCGCCCTAAAAACAGAATTAAAAACAAACACAAATCACGTTGACATTTAACACATTTTTTTTATTACCATCACCGACACAGTTACAGGTCCTTTACAAAGTTGTATACGTACTGATCTGGAGTTTTAACGGCTTTAAGAGCCTTGACAATAGTATTGGGCGAATATCCGCTACATCTCCTCAATATATAATACGGTAATGTCCACAGATGCTGGTGTTGTATTCTTACATTACATTACATTTTGAATTACATTATGCCACCATTTAGTAGAACAATGTGTATTTAAATAATTAATAATAATTAATTTTAGTAATTAAATAATTATATTAATTTATAAAGATATAAAATGACAAGGGTGGCATGCCAAAGGGATCAAAATATTCAGAAGGTCCCAAGGCGAATCAGTGGCTTCCAGGTTGGTCGCAAGTGTCCAGGTTTACGACGCACCAGCCACGTAAATTTGGCATGCGATTTGCTGGAAAGGTCCCAAGAAACGTGGCGCACCTAGGTCGCAAAATGACATTGATTTTTGAGGTGTTCATTCCATTGATAGCACATTTCTTCTT
This sequence comes from Lithobius niger, assembly GCA_023313725.1. Lineage (NCBI taxonomy): Eukaryota > Metazoa > Arthropoda > Chilopoda > Lithobiomorpha > Lithobiidae > Lithobius > Lithobius niger. Next base: position 23,702 of record JAHWFP010151942.1, on the reverse strand, counting down.
TTGTCAATCACGAGAATAGCTTTGTGTTCTCCCAGACATTTGGGGGTAAAATACTCGCAAATGCCAGTTTTATTCTCCCTATACCATTCTTCACTAAAGACGCTTGAGAAGGATCGCTTGCGTTTCTGTCGTCCGTTAGGTCGAAGCAGAAGAAACAATGTCCATTCTTGTAGTCGGAGTACGATATACCGTTTTCCACATGTCAAAGGCTGTACCTAAGCTCTGGAAGATCGACATGTAGGCGTTTGCGTAACAATTGGTATCAAAGTTCATTGTTAGAAGCTTGCCGTTATATATCTCTCCATCAACGGAAAGGGTTATAGAACTGAGTTCAAAGTTGTCAAAGTAAATAGGGTCATTCATGTAAATGCCATTGCAGGCAGCGTGACATGTCATGTAAACAATCACTCTAGAAGGAACGTTTCCATTAAGGTGTTATCGATTTGTCCGCTCTTGACTCCCTGTATCATGGTGTGGGTTCGAATCTCGGTCTTGGTGTAAGGATATTTGGCCGGACCGCTACTCAAAACTTCAGCATGAGCAATTAAAATGTTTGGAGACGGCCGGAAATGGCGTGAGCCTTTTGCTGACAGCCTTGTTTTTGATGATTGCGCTGTGAATCAAATCCACAACATTCGATCCCTTTACTACTTTGCCCTCGTGCACCAACTGTCCGAACGTGTCGTTATCGATGTTACTGTTGTTTAACATGCGTTCGACCTCTCCCCTGTTCACTTTATGGAACGCATTCAAGTCCGACCGTAATCTGGCGGCCGGTGGCCGTGCCGGCCGGCGAAACAGATAAAACTGTTGCTGCTGGCACCGGGCTACTGGGGGCAGCAAACGTTACTTTCAACGCATCGTCTTCGTACTTTTCCTGAACGTCCTTTATAGGTACAAATGAAACCTTATCGCTTCCGGCATCAGAGGATGGATGTCTATTAGGATAAAGTCACCCAATGACTTGGTCGCTTCTTTGTAAACACGTAGCAGGAAATCTTTAGACACTGCCAATTGGTTGACTAAAACTTTCAACTGCCCAATATCATGACTCGATTTGAAGAGTAGAAACGAATGCGTATTTAGCGATACAGTATGTAAAGTCTTTAAAAATAAATTATGTACGACGATAATCATGGTAATGCTTCTGTGATGGACATCCCCTCAAAACCACGTCGTGAAGTAAATTGGTAGACAAAGAATATACGAGGTCATCAAGAATTAAAACTGCATACTGTCGTAAATGTCTCTGTTGAAAGTTGAGTGAAATTGTATGGGTATAGTACTAGCCTCTCTTAGAGTATCGAAAGGAGACTGGTCCTCTCCGTAGCAGTAGCAAATGGATTGCGGTGGTGGATTAAAAACGTCTTGAGATTTCAAAATTAGGTTTATAATAGTTGTTCTTTTCCCACTAAATGAGGGTCCAATGCAAAAAAGGTTGCTAGGATGATGAAGCCGAGCTCCCATGAATGAATGAGTGGACGCCACGTTCTCCTCTTTTATATCACTCCTGACTAAGTAAATGTAAAAAAAATTCGCTTTCTTCATCCAAAAATCTTTTTATGTAGTAAATGTATTTATTTACTTATGTAGTTACGTAATTTAATTACGTTTTACATTCCAAAGAAACTTAACCTAATAATAAGCATAAACCAACATGTAGAATTTTGTTAACGTCCTGTCGTTTATTTTTCAAACATCGTTACATTGCTCAAATTGGAATTTTTCCAATTTTGAAGTATGGTGCGCCAATCAAGCGCCCAGTGATGTAAGAATAATATTGGGTGTATCTGAAAAGAAATGGATCTTCTATGTTATACACCCTGTCCTTCTGTTTACCCAACCATAAAGGGCGAAACGAATGACCAACCATGAAGGTAACACAACTTCAAAGGGTAATGACTTGTCTTCGTTGGTCAACTTCACGTAAGGAGTGGTATAATTTTTTAACGAGTCGAGTAAACAGATTTTCTAGTGGTTTTTGTACTTAAAAGGGTGATCCCGAATAGTGCTCTACTCGAAATCGTTCGTAATATGCTGGTGACAGCGTCTTGATTCACGGGCACTTGAAATCTTGGGTAGAAATTGATCGTCCCATGTTCTAAAGTACCGATGCAGTAACCTTTCAGTTGTAATTCTGGAGTCAAGTCATTCAAATTGGTGATACATGCAGTTTTATCGGCAGGTGATAAAACTAGTTGAGTGCTGTAAGTTACGCAGCTTCCTACGGGTGACGTCTTTCGTCTTTTAGTAGCTCTTGACTAAACAAGAACGTCGGCTGGTACATCCGCCATGGTTGGCTCTGGGAAGAAGAAGAACGTATCTTCAGCCATCTCCGGTTGTTATTATTAATTTAATAATAATATTATTGTTATTATTATTATTATTATTACCATGTGGCTGCCATGTGGACGTAGCACTAACCTCGAGCAAATCAACTGAAGTATTGAGAGGGAAAGACAGAAGAAGTAAGTCAGTAAATGAATATATGGACTTTTTTTTAATAATAATAAGACATTTATTGCCACAAGTAAAAGGCAATGCGAGAGGGAAGGATATCAAGTTAATACCACTGACTCCCTACCGCAAGAAATAAAAAAAATAAGTTAGTTTCTACAATAAAAGCTACGATACAATTTGAAAAAGCATAAGAAAAATGCATAAAACTAAAACGGGTGAGAAAGGGCACCCAAGTCATTTTATAAGACTTAATATTATAATATTATATATACATTATATATATATAATATAATATAATATAATATAATATAATATAATATAATATAATATATATATATTATAAGACTTATATAAGACTTATAAGACAACAGAGAAGAAAGTGATAAAATTTGGTAAGACGAAATCGTGCTAAACAGTGTAAAAACAGCAACTGAAATTGAGGCACAACAGTTTGAAATTGGCTTGAGATGGGGTAGCCATGAAAAATTTGAGTGTTCGTTTTGTATTCGAAAATGAAAAAGTTAGCAAAAAGTTCAGAAAGTGTTACACCGGACTAAAACTAAGTAACCTGAAATAAAACTAAAAATAAAAAAATGTCCAGATGTCAAGGAAATTGTGAAGGGTAGCTGGGAAACCAAGGAGATTGGGTAACATGTGGACAATGCAAGCTAAAATATTGTTACAAATGTGCAGAACTCAAACAAAATACTTGGAAGACCATGAATGATGAAAAAAAAATCTTGGAAGTGCAAACAAAAATGCAGACAGCTTAGAACACAATCAGAGACAAATGAAGATGGAGAAACTGAAGGAACTGAAATGACTTAAGACGGAAATTTAAACCTAGAAGAAGATAATGTTGATAACATTGAAGAAACTGAACAAACAAAAAAGGAATATAGGAATATAATAATGGAAAAACAACTGAATCTTCTCATTATGAAAACTGACAAGCAAAGTGCACAGATAACAGAATTCAAGAAAACAATTGAAGAGATCAAAACAACAATAGAATGCTTAAGTGAAGGACATAAAGACCTAAAGAATGAAAACTTAGAACTGAAAAACAGAATATGTGAACTAGAAACAAGAATGCAAGAAATAAAAAATAAAGAAGTGAACTACAAGGTGATAGAAAAAAAAGTAAGTGAAATGCAAAGGAGTACAACAGAACGAGAACAATACGACAGAAATCGAAATTTGGAAATCTGACAGCTGGACTGGCTTGAAAATGAAAAATGGAGCAGGTAATAGAAAATTTGGCGAGAAACTTTAACATTCCTTTCAGTCATGATGAGATAGAAGTGCCCGTCTTGACTTCTGTAACTGGCTGACACTGGATGTAGGGAATGGTGAGGACACCCGTATTCTGTGGACAGACGAATCCCAATTCACCAGGGATGGTGTGGTGAACACCCACAACACACATTACTGGAGCGTGGAGAATCCACAGTGGCTGCGGGAGACACATCACCAATTCAACTGGCGGGTCAATGTCTGGTGTGGGATCATAGGTGATCGGATTATTGGCCCAATATTCTACCAGGGCACACTTATGGTGTTAGGTACAAACAACTGATACTGGACGGGGTTTTGGAAGAGTTTGTGGACGAATTCCCACTTGCAGCACGTCGACAACTATGGTACCAACATGATGGTGCTCCCCCACACTTTGCAGCTATTGTGAGGGAACGTCTCGATGAAGCCTTTCCAGCCGACGCGCCATTAAGCCTCAATCCCCCCCCCCTTTCCAGGTCGTTGCATTGGACGTGGTGGACCGGTCGGGTGGCCTGCACGTTCCCCTGACCTTAGTCCACTCGACTTCTTCTTGTGGGGATACCTAAAGGAGGAAGTGTACCTGACCCAACCTGCTAATGTCGCTGATTTGGAGGGACGAATTCGCGAAGCTTGTGCTGCTATTAGCCCAGAACAGCTCGCTGCAGTTCACGTTAGCACCGCACATCGTGCAAGATTGTGCATTGGAGCGGAGGGGGGATATTTTGAACACTTTTTACACTGAGGGTATGTCCTAACCAGTGGTCTGTTATTTGCCCAGGTGCAGTTGTCGGTAACCGATGCACCAACGTTATCTCCCTTTTTTCGTCTGTTATTAGTGTCATCGGATGGATGACCATACCAGCAGGCTATAAGGTCATTATCGCTAACACCATTGGGAGTACAATGGTTACTGTGCGTGTTTTCCAGCAGTATTGTAGCGTGGTACTTTTGTATTTTTGTTAAGACTTTTGTTCAATTTATCAACTGGTCCTAAAGCAACATAGGAAACTGCTGCCCGTAGGCTTCTCTGGCAGGGAAGCCACTCAAGCTGCACGACAGCATAATGCTTGTAATACCCATAACTCGTAAACGAATGATCCGATTATCGTTCCATGTTTTTAGCATTGGTCATGCCTTGCCAATGTCTACAAGTTTCAAATTTATACTTAGGTTCTACAAAGCATGGTTTAAAAGTTAGATGTTCGATGACATTGAAAGACTATGTCAAGGTCAGTGATAAATACATGATTCATGGGGCCCCTATTCACCTTCATACCATGCAAGGTTTCACTGATCTAATATCAATCAGCTGGAATTTCCTGGGGTGTTCCGTCCTTTATACGTATATGT
>JAHWFP010151942.1:0-18514 GCA_023313725.1 Lithobius niger | reverse complement strand
TGTATATATGTGTATGTGTATATGTATGTATATATAAATATATATCTCGAAATAATAATGGTAGGCAGGTAGGTCATTCATTAGAAGTAAAAGAAGAGATACTACAAGTGATATTCCAGTGCACCATATAACAAAGTTTGACGACTCTCCTCACTCGTACCACGTGCATTGTTTAGAGCTCGGACTTGAGCTTCGTGTAATTTAATGGATTCCTGAGCATGGGGACGATAGTACTATATACCGATCCGTGGAATTATTGAAATAGGAAATAATTAACGTAGGTCCTACGTACAATAGACACGGTGAATCGTCATCAAAATGTTTAATCCATTGCGGAAGATTTTGTTCGAATTTGTGCCATTCCTGTATGTTGAACGTAACGTTATCAGAACTAGGTACCCCTTCCTCGTCAAATCTCTCGAGTGTGACTTAAATAAACTCATTTACTTTGAATACCTCAGCTGTTACGTTATTTCCAAGTCCAATGCGATAATACCAACGAAAATCGTAATTCTTCTAAGAGCAATAATAATAATAATAAAAGTATTAATAATAATGGTACCTGTGAACAACAGGAAACCTAAAATTACCTACTGTCATAAAGCATCGCAAAATTATGAAAGAAAATAAAAGTAAATTTAGGACTGACTTACCAAGAGCGAAGCGTACGAAGCTTGTGGTAGGTTTGAGTACTGCTTTTCGGCTGGAAAATGCGAGATTTTATATCAAATTTCTTGGCATCCGTACGTCTTGTTTTCTTTTAGTTTAATTATTGCTTTGAACTCTTACTGTACGCTCTGTTAGTAACACTAACACTTTTTAAGTATAATGTTTGACATTACTTAGCAATTTTGATGAGTGACATTTTAACGATGATGGATGACTGACTATACAGACTATTCTCATTCCATAGGGAAAATGTTCGCTTGAACGTTTTAAACGGAAATGTTCTACATTACGCAGCACTTTTGGTGTCTTGTCGTTTTACGATGATTGATTACCATCTAGATCAATAGAATCACGAAAATGTTTGCTAACCTTGGCATTGACATTGACAGTTTTTGGGTTGTTGCCTAATCGTTTCATTGCGTACTAACTTCTATTGATGAACACGAGTTTTCGGAATGTGGTGACGACCTAATGCGCGCAATTTCGTATATATACGAGTTAAACATTGGCTGTTAAACATGTAAAAACGCATGTGTTGGTTGCTCGTAAAGGAATTAATCGAAGGTTGAACGTACGTTTCTAATTTTTTTTTGTTTAATTTTATTCTGAACCACTATTCATCATTTGTTTTTTTGTTTGTTTTTAAAACAAATGGTGTTTCTTTTTTTTCGAGTTTAATGTAGGCTGGTGATCCCAGTGTTCAAACAACGGAACTGGTAGACCTGGAACACGTTCTACATGTAATATGTTATTTTCTTTTTTTTCCAATTGTATATTAGGCGCCCTTTCACATCCACGCGGTGTCTATGACGTTGGTTAATTTCTTCTGCACGAACATATGTCCTTTTCATTTACTTTATACACAATTTAAGATGTAGAATTTTTTTTAATTTTCATTATATTTTTTAAAGTGTAAAAAAAGACTAAGGACGAAAGAATACTATGGGAATGGTTGGGTTGCGAGAGAGAGTGAAGTCTGTCCAAGTTGTAGACTCTGTCCCATATGCTATAGCGTCCATGAAGTTAGTTTAGTTTAATGTCTTCTTCTTTTTAGCATTATCTAAACAAACTCTGCAGCGACTTCCGTCCAAGTTGACAATTCATAAGAGACGTATTCACGAGCGGCTTTTGAGTCTGACCTGTAACTGACCCTAGGCTTGCCTTTCGCGCCATTAGCGCCCCTCTATTAGATTCGTTTGGTTTTAGGATTCATTCGAACTCTCAATGTGGCAGCTAACGGTTAGTGTGGTAATCGTGGAGGTCGCTGGTGTCCTGCAGACTGGCATGGTCTACGTCGTATGCTGTCGGGCATTGGACTACATGGCTCATAACCGAGCACATCGATGGCAGCAGCGTTAACAACAACAACGTCACCATGGACGTTCAGCCGCTGCCACTGCCGCCACGTCCTCCCATCCAACAGGGAACACCTCCATCATCCCCGACGCCACCTGTGTTGCCGTTTACGGACAAGGACCTGTCGGGTGCTTGGGATAGAATACGGTCCTCGGCCGGTTCTCGTCAGGTCCTGGCGACTAACGTTTCGGTCTCAACGAACGGCTTAGTTTATTAATGCTAAATTATTGTGTGTTTTACGTTTCTTTACTCTTACGACGGTGAGGAAGTATGGCTTCGTTTTTATTCATAGTAACACCGATGGGAACGCTGATCGACCACCCCACGATAACAAGGAGAACAAGAAAATCCCTACCCCCCCCCCAAATAAATGTTAAAAACTAAGAAGAAACACACCATAAAGTGTAGTTGATTACTATTCTCCTTTACTTCTTCCTAGGGATGAAGTAAACGAAAGTTGTAATCAACTGTGCTTTATGATACACAACATACGCTAGACATTTTTAAATGAATAAATATGGTTAGAAAGACCGGGAAGGGTACACTTTTTTTGGGCTTCTCTTAATATCATACTGTATTCTTACAATACATTATGATATTAAGATAGGGAATAGGTAATAAATGGCTGCGTATGTTACGTTATACTTACATTCAAAATTTACCTTTTTTCAACTTTTCAAAAACATCTTCATTTGCAACTAATTTAATAATACTTTTCGGCTCAATTTGCCTTGTGACTGTAACTTCCTTTTTTTTCATCAAAATTTCCAGTCGCAAGAGTGGTTTTCTCCAGGTTCTCCGGTTTGCCCACTAACTTTCATTCCTTTGTTGGTTTACTTAAAAACGGATAGGTCTTTTTCGACTGACGAACAAAGTGGTCCAAATCACACACACAAAAAAAAAAAAAACCTGATCTAGCTTTTGGTTGTTAGAACACCATATCACGTATACGGCTTTCAATCAATACTGATAGGAAAACAAAAAGCATACCAAAGAGACGCACTCTGCGCAAATATTGACTCGTGACGTCATTTGTGATCGATGACGTCATACGTGACACGCCGCTTAAGTAAATAAAGAACAGACGGAAAGTAAAGAGACATTCATTTTTATTTCACGGTGTTTACAAGCAACTGGATCAAAGCCAGAACAAAAAAAGTAATAAGGAAGCTATTATTGCGCTGTTTAAAGGAACATAAATCCCTGTTGGCTTTCCTGCATGACTCAGTTTTGCTCCATTAGTTCAAATGCATGTAAATGTTGCCAACACATTCATTTTCTTGCGTGCGAGGTGATTTGGCGACATTTAACTCTAACCTGTGTAAATGTTGCTAATTGAAATCTCATCGGGTCGCATGATATACCTGAAGGATTTATGTCCTTTTAACTGCCAAACTGGACTATAGCAGTCAAGTGGGTATATAGAATTTCAACTTGATACTGTGTCAAACCAAAACTACATTTATTAACTTCATCGACGTAATTATTAACCTTTGGAAATGTGTTTGCCCCATCACATCTTGTTTCCAGAATTATTCCGTTTGACACATGATGCTCATCCAGACAGCTGGTGTTATCGTATCCCTGTCAGTTCAGATATGATACAACAGTCTCCACAAACATACAAGTTTTTTCACATTCTTCTATGAGGTTAGTTTTTGTTTCCTCGTTGTGGTAATCGACGGCATTGTTTATTATGAGTCCGTTTCGATCACGAGTAAGCATAGTAGCATAATTACCAGGTAGTGTCTTAGCTTCAGGTCCAGCGTGTTGCTACGTGCAAGGTCGAAAGGGTTATGTAACGGTCACTCGTTATTCCATCTCTTTTTATCACGGTCTAACCGACTTTGATCATTGCAACATGGGTCTCTCCATTCTTCTGTACGTGTGTGAGCATCACAATCGCATTAGTCACGACCTTGTGGATACATAATGTCCTTATCTCTAGTTTCGAGAAAATCGTTACCCTTTGGGAACTGTATTAGGAATAAAGTGTTTCTCTTGCTCTTTGTGTTCGTTCAGTGGGTTTTGGTCAACTTGCCAATTACAAATTCGCACCTAGCAATACATGCACATGGTTGTATCTGAGGCACCATACATTCTATCTACATTGTCTCCACACCTGAAAAATCCTGCCTCTGCCATTTTACGCGGTGCTAGGGTACCCTCATACCTCCATCTTCCCTCGAACGTACTCTCCCGTCCTAATGGAGTGAACAGGTCAGCATTCATCTCGGTGGTTGTATGATCCAAATCTACCTACTTCTTCCTCTTTTATACCTTATTGTGAGGGCGCTACCATCGCTACATCAATACCTCTCCATTGTCTATCACAGTATTTTCTTGCACATTCACAATAACACCTGTGGGGATAAACTTTAGAATATTCACCTTGGTCGTTGCTATTGTTTCCAGTCGGAAATGCACGTACAAATGGACAGGATGCTCTACAATTCCTGTGATCTAACAATGGCTGGTCTCCCTGCACAAAATCACCTAGTTTGAATTTACAATAGGGACACATCACACTGTCGTTCAATTTGTATTTTTTATCCATTTCTTCTTCGCATCTATAAAAACCTGATGCGGCCAGTATCCTGGCTGACAGATTTCCAACGTGTGACCACCTGTTGACTAATGTTCTTTCACGGCCAGACGGTGTATACAGATGTTCGTCCATCTCTGTTTGTAGCTATTACTGAAATGACCATTATTCTATGAAACACAACTAGCTTATGTAGTATGGCTCGATTGGAAGTGGTGTCATCACACACCCTTGTGACGTAGGGAATGTGGACAATCATTTGATATCAAATGTGGAGGTCCATTTTGGGGCACGACCATCTTTGGGTCAACTTATGGGTGCCGCCATCTTGGATCTGAAGTGACGCCATCGTGACGTCACACCCCTGTGACGTCACTTCCGTCCGAGGCCGCAACGCTATATTACTACTAGCGTATGGTGATTTTCAAATTCAAAGTGCTCTTGCTAGCCCTCTAAGCCCTTTTAGTATTTTTTAAAAGGTAAGGATCTATTTTTCCATCAATCCTGACTGAAGTTGTTTAACTTAAAAATACAAATATGAGTATTACAATAGTACTACGAAATTGAAACTAGCCGCTACACCAACTACAGCTACACATTTAAATGGGGGTAGGAAGGTCCCTATCTAAGCTAAACAATTTTGGTTAAAATTGATGGAAAGAATATTGAACCCTACATTTTAGAAAATTTTAAGCACGTCCATTTCGGACAATTAGAGGGCTAGCAAGAGCACTGTATGCTTTCGCCGCTACGCCATTACCTCTTCACCTTTAAATGGGTGTAGGATGGTCCCTATCGAAGATATACAAAAATTCGGTTAGGCTCGATGGAAGGAACAGATCCCCACGTTTCAGAAAATCCTAAAATCCTAAAATCACTACAACAACCAGTTAAAAAAAGGAGCGTTCGCACGAATTATGGGCTATAATACGATTTTGTGGTTCATGGTTGTTTGTCCAGAATTGTGTGCTGAATGTATTTGCTTCACATGATGCTTTTGATTTCTAAAAGGGTTAACAGCCAAAAAACCTTCCGGGGGGATTAAGTCACCTCTCCACACTCCCTGAGGGGGGGGGGGGGGGTTGAACTTGCTATCACAGCTTTTTTCCAGTTACCCTTCATGTCCATCCATACCGAATTTGATGCTTTTTTCACACAAAGAGAAGCAATTTTCATTTATTTCATTTAACCTTCGATCTATTACTCGGTGGTATTAGCTTGGTGAAAGAGCTTGCGTTTGATATCACGACTTTACATGTCCAAAAATCTCGGTGGCAATCAAGTTTTTTTATGCTAGGGTAGATGAAATCCATTTTTTTTTCTTAGCATTATGAGAGGGAAACACCAACATAGTTTTTTGATCGGATACAGATGACTGTGACTTTGCACGGACGTTATTGATTTACATTATACTATGCAGATGATATGTGACTTTGCGTGGGCGTTGCTGATTTACATTACACAACAAAAATGGTGGTGACTTGGTTGTTGATGGTTTACGTTACATGATGCAGATGACTTCGACTTTGGACTTAGACTCAGCAAGGATTTACATTACTCGATGCAGATGACTGACTTTGACTTTTAACTCTGCAACAATTTACATTACTCTGTATCGTGTAATGTAAATGAGCAATGTCCACTAGCCATAAAATATAGCATTAATAATAATAATATAAATTATTGTAGATAACAAAAGGACTGGGCATGGCAAAATAATTGTCACTTGCGTTCAGCCTAATAAATTATTAACTAAACACAAGGCTCAACATAAGACTGATGTCAAATACATGCAAAATAACACAATGCGAACAAAGCACACACACACACATATATATATATATATATATATATGGGTGGGGCAGAAAGGACGGAACACCCTTGGCAATCAAAGATGGTTAATGTTTGGATAATGAAACTTTGCATGGTATGTAGGTGAACGGGAGGGGGCCAACTAACCATGAATCGATCACTGACCTTGACGCATATTTTCAAGGTCACCGTGATGCTAATTTTTTACCTATGTTTCGTAGAACTCCAGTTTAAATTTGAAACTTGTAGACATTGGCAAGGCATGGCCATTGCAAAAAACAAAACGAAATTCGGTACGCTAGTTTCGGAGTTACGAAAATTGCAAGCATCATTTTGTTGTGCTGACCGAGTGGCTTTCCTGCCAAACAGTGAGTGTAAAATTAAGTCCAGTGGTCCTCAAAGTACATGAAGCATGCTTGGAAACAAACAGCAACTGACACACTGATGACTCGACACTAGCTCAAGACAACCTGCTACATTACACGTATAAACAGAATGGTGCAGCAAGTTGGCATAGTTTGGTCACCGTGGTCGTCTACAAATGAAACTAATGTTGTTCCTCCCTCAGGTTAACATTTCTGATTTTGTTACAGAGCTGATCACGGTTACTGAATTATGCCAATTTGCGTATGCTGCCAACACCATTACCTACCAATACAATGCATGGTGTACGAAAGAGCCTGACAGAACTGTTTGGCAGGAAAGCCACTCGGCCAGCACAACAGAAAGATTCTTGTAAAGCCCGTAACTCCTAAGCTAACGTACCGAATTTCGTTCTGTTATTTTTTGCATTGGCCATACCATGACACTGTGTACAAGTTTCTAATTTACACTGGGGTTCTACGAAGCATAGTTAAAAGGTTAGCATCACGGTGACTTTAAAAATATGCGTCAAGGTCAGTGATCGATTCATGGTTAGTTGGCTCCCCGTTCGCCTACATACCACGCAAAGTTTCATTATCCTAACATTAACTATCTATGATTGCCAAGGGTGTTCCGTTCTTTCTGCCCCACCCTGTATATATGTGCTTTGCGATTTATATTTATATAAATAAATGCATAAATAAACATCAAGTACAACCAACACTACTACCAATCTTTGGCTACGGCCACCTTAGATTCATACTCAAGTCAACACCCCTCAACTTTTTCTTAAAATTTTACACCGAGGATCCCATGACAACATCAGGGGAAGTTCATTCCTTACCCTAACCACCCTGTTTGAAAAAAAAGTACTTTCTACAGTCCCATGATAATAAAAATGGTTGTAATTCACCACCTGCATCTTACAATCTTGTTTTTTTTTTGCAGGGTTAAAAAAAACGTACGATGGGGCTAAAGCTTTCTGTGAAAGTATTGGTCGAACGTTCAGAGAATTCGGTTCTGCAGATGAGCTGAGCACGTTTTTTGGCCCATCTCAACCTTACATGGAAGGCCGTGAACCACTTCAAACAGGTTAGAGCCACCACCAACTTGTTGACTTAACAGGAGCGGAGCGTGAGAGTATTTATAGGGAGGGAAAGGTCAGATTCCTCGAAGTAGAGGTGCAGTTGCACCTTCGTTGTTGAGCTTCCCACCCCTCCCTCCATCTCCTTCCCCACTCTGTCCCAGCTTCTTTCCCCCTCTCCCTTATTCTTTCATTCCCCCTCTATTGGAAATTCTACTGGAAATTTTTTACTGGACCAGTACGAACTTATCTATTGGACTAGTACTACTTACTGGTTTAAGGAATACTGGGCCAGAAAGGTATTACTACTGGTCCTGTAACCAGGACCAATAGGCTCAACTTACTGGAATACTGGACCAGTATGCAAATTGTTACTGGTCCAGTAACAATTGTGTGCTGGACCAGTAGGATCTTCTTACTGAACCAATAACAATTTTTACGGATCCAGTAGCCATGGTGTACAGGACCAGTAAGATTTTCCTACATGACCCGTCATAATCTTGTACTGGCCCAGTACAACTTGTGTACTGGACCAGTAGGCTTCTCTGGAAAAAAGCGTTAGTATGCAGATACACACTACACTATTAATTATTACAACTGATTAAGCCTTTCAAGAAATATCCCTGCATACATGGTTACAATGTAGCTGCTAACACTGGACTTGATGCTAATTCTTACCTGCCTTCTATATCCCCGACACTTGCTGTACTGACAATTCCTGATGGTGGCAATCAGCCTTATATACACACAAAATCTTAAGTGTTGAAGTTATGGGCCTGGGATTTCTATTTTGCTGGTTTCCGCTAAAGTTATGCAATGCCTGACTTTATTTTAAACAATTAATTAGCATTAACTGTTTAGCAACTAGAGAACCTTTCATTAGTATAGTTCTTATCAGACCAGGAGGTATTTGTTATTGGTCCAGTAAGAAGAGCCTACTGGTCTAATAACTAACCTAGCATAGTGGTCAAGTAAAACCTGCCTGTTGATATAGTAAGAAGAGTCCTGCAAGACATTTTGTTTCTTATGGACCAGGTCTCGATTTAGGAATCTTTTAGTGAGTGCATAACATTGCACTCCTGAATGATTCAGGTGCAAATTACATGCTTAAGAGCTCAAATTAATAAGATGGGAATATAATTTACACTTGATTTTCCAAGTAATTCTTTTATACGGTAATTTTGCGGATGGCAGTTTCAACGTTTTTTTTCTAAAACTGTTAGTGTTGCTTTACTTCTGTGACGACATTTAACACTCACCGAAAAGGAATGCACTAAAATAAAGATACACATGCATTTCATTATGTGCCGTGTTCCTGCACAAAAGTGCTATAAGAAAAACACCGATGACATACCAAAACTTGGATGTGTGCTTGTGCTACTACTGTTTCGGTTGGTTTTGCCATATGCTGTCGCTGGCTGCCCAAACGGCGAAAAGAAATCAATCAAACCCAGAAACTTCGTTTTTATGCTCAGCTCTGGTTAAAATTAGGGTGCAGTGCTTTTTTAGCTCTACGCATTTCTTTTACTTAAAGTACTTTACTGCTACACAAAAAGGACATGCTTGGTTTGGGATTTAGTTACAGACCATAGAATACCAGTGGCATGCACGGGGGGTAGGGGTGCTGGGCATTGCTCCTGCCCATTTTCGGAAAAAGTGCCCTTCTTTCCGTTTTTGTAAAATTATGCCCTATTTGCTTGTCTGAACTGATAATGCTGTGCACAGCGGCCAGAAAAAAGGCCCCAATGCCTGAAAACGGCAAGAAGGCCAGGAATGATGCAGAAAGGCCAAGAAAGGGCATTAGATAAGCTAAAAAAAAAAGGTGCCCAGAAAAAACCTTAGCATACTCTTTTACTTTCGGAGGTCTCTCCATGCTGCTGATTGATAAAGTATACTCCGTTCCTATTGAATTCAACAGGTTGTCCTTCACATGGTGAGGAAGGCATGGCAGTTCATGAAAGCAGCCATCCCGATTAGCTTGCTTGGCCCTGCCATCCCAGTCACCAAGTCGAGTTGCTAACTTCCGAGATATTGCTATCGACTGGTGTGACGACACTAGGATGAAGCCTCTGTATTGACGGATCTAGTTGCTTACCCTCCAATGGTGGTGGTTTTTAAAACGAATCGTCCGCCGACTGTCCAGGAAACACAGCCTTTAGGTAGACTGTATGGCATGAATCGGCTGGCCCGTTTTGACAACCGGGATCCAACACTAGACTCAGTAGGAGTAGCCATGGTTTTTCTATTGGGCTAGAAACTGTGTAACACTGAGCTCTGCAGGTCTTTTTATAAGCTACCATGACGACAGAGGTGGGATGTGTCCTCAGTGGTCACATGAGAGGTCTCTCATTGGTCAGAAAGTAGGCCGCCGGCTTCTCACTAGTCATTGGTCATTGATTGCGATGACGTCAGCCTTTGCGTCAAGCTCCGACTCGGGCCGCGAAGCACGTTCGGACTCAGCAACGAGTCATCCTTATCAAATCTGATCTGATGTCACGGTTTTCCCCAAACGACTGTGGCAAAACAAAAGGTCGGACATGTCAACAACGACGATTGCCAAAGCAAAATCCAATACTGACCCATAACAATTCAGTAAAAGAAGAAATAACCAACCAATTAGGTTCCATTGGGGCCCGATGTTCTGTCTCTGCTATTTGCTCTTTAATATTAGTATCAAAAACGCTTAAGTATATAAAATACGGATGTAAGCCTTAAAAAAACTGGATAATCTGCAGCTTCTTTTACACGCATTAGTGCGACACTGATGGCTTACATGTCTTTTTCTAATATCTGTTCCTTTAGGGCTTTAAAGCTTACATCCGTATTTTATACGCTTAAACATTTTTTAATACTAATGTCTATTATTTTTTTTCTTCTTTCAGCAAGAATAGCACAAGCTTTTAGCTCTATTCACAAAAATGTGTGGGTCAAACCTCAGTGAGGGGGCACTGGGGCCACGGGACCCGTTTGGTGCTATTCATGGATGATTTTATTTATGCTGCTAAGAATGACTTGTGCACCAAATTTCATGTTTTTAGCATGATCTGTAAGAATTTGTTGCCCAAGCCCCTGGTAGAGGATGGGTGCTGAAGGCACTTAGGAGTATTTCGAGGGGGTCCGTGGCTGGTTCGATTTTTACTGTTAAGATTTGTGTACCAAATTTCATGTTTTAGCTCAATGTGCAAAAACGTTACTCCACTTCCTGATTTCTGCCCAGCGCTCTACAATAATAATTGCTCTGCCGACGAGAATACTGCAGTCACATCAAAATCGTGTTCAACGGCCCTGGTCGGTGTTAATACCTCCATTTTAAGCTATGCAAATTGAAAATCAGCTCATTGGTTTAATCGCTAGGTGAGAACAAAATTTCTAGCCCATTTGGCTTTCCGTGTTAAGAATATTATAGTTACGATAAAATAGCATGTGAAAGGCCGTAGACCTTGTCCATACCTTAGCTATAGAACTTGAAAATCGGTTCAGTGGTTCGAGCTCCAGATGAGGGCAAAGAGTCCCAACAACAAGAACAACAACAACAAAATTGGCCATGCTGTGGACGCCGAACGGTTCGCTTGTTCTCATTAAAATTTGTAATGCAGTTAAATAGTTACGGTACGATCTCAAATACCGAACTTCGTTGCGCTATGTAAATTCTGGGCGAAACTATAGGAGTTCACAAAGTTGGAAGATTAACATGGAAGTTCATGCTGAGGCTTACATAAGGCCTTATCGCGGTCTTTGATAAGAATTTCAAGTCAGCAGGTTTAGTACCCCAGGCTTGTCCATCATAGATTTCACTCATATTGATGCATTTCTGTATAGCATAGAACACCTACCGAACAATATCGACGAAAGACAGCTTCTGTCAACTCAAGTCTTGAAAGAAAAAGCGCCTCGGGGCTCAAACTTACAGAACGATCAGATTCCAATTTGCTGTCTTCGCAGGTGCCTCACAACAATACAGTTTTTCCTATAAGTTCTGGTGACAAACACTGTACGCCCCACCCCCGAATATCCGTCACTTTCATCAATATTTTCTATCTGAATTAGTGATGGATGAGGTGGAGTTTTCCAATTTGATCTGCAGACATCTTCTAACTCGGTCTGAGGCTAATGACATGATGGTGAATATTTCAACCTTCTCGAACAACACCCTCACTGGATGGATCGGTATGCCATCTCAATCAGTGAAACTGTCAATCAGGAAATGAATGCCAACAGCACCACCATAAAAACAATACGCACTATAAAATCGAACTGTAGGCGGCCAACGATTAAGCTGAAATAACCAAAATTGAATTGTACAAGCCTTTTATCACGATGCTAACTACACCTGCATATCTGAAACAAAACTCACTTTGGTCTACATGCAGCCCACTTTGCTGCAGTGGTGCTCCCTTGTAGGGACCAAAGTTAAGAGCAATTGGTGTACTCCATTCCTCCCCTTTTTCAAAATAGATGAACAGTTTTTCTGCTACCAAGCTAAAAGTTGTCTACAGCCCCTTTAAGATAAGCCTTCCTTCAATATACTAGCTTGCTGCTCCCTATAAGATTAGTGCCCTGTATACACTAGCTTGCTGCCCCTTTTAAGTTTATTTTCCCTCAATGCTTACTACCCCTTTAAGTTGGCCTTTCCCTCAGCCTTGAATGTCTCAACAGTGATGTAATCCCCCTCCCCTAAAACTTTTAAAATATTTTTTCCTAATTTTCGGTAGCAGTGCTGGGCTAGGCTGAATGAATGCTTGGTTCTAATATTTCATCTTTACTCTCCTCCGCCTCCTTCCCTTAATTTTTTTAAAATAATTTTTCTTAATTTTAACTTTGTAGCACTGCTGGGTTTGTCTGAATGTCTGCCTTGGTAATTTTGTATCAGTGCTGGGCTTGGCTGAATGTTTGCTATAACAGTTTAAAAACTATTAGTGCAATGAACTGCCTTGTTTGAATTTTTGTTTAAAAACCTAAACCTAATCCAACCTAATCAACCTAATCAACCTAACCAACCAACCAACCAACCAACCTAATCAATATCAATATCTCTCCTACAATCAACAGCTTAATTGGTGACATCCCACCATTTGACAGCGTAACCTAAGATAGCCTATGATGACAATCAACAGTGTGACTCACTCCACCATCAGACAACATGCTGTTGCTTAAGCTAAAATAAACAACTTGAGCAAGAGCCAATAAAAAATTTAAAAATCTGTTGTAGGTGTTCAAATAATGTTAAAAAGCTAAGGATCTTAAGTTAAAGGTGCTTGCCTCCTTAATTTTTTCTTTGATGTAAATCTTAAATCTGACATAGTTGAATTATTTAATTTAAAAAATCTGTGTGGGCTAAGTGCTTCAGGTTTTACATAAATTGCCAAGCGGAAAAATAAAAATTCTAAAGCCAAAGACTTGGTTTCAAAATGGATGAACAGTTTTTCTGCAACCAAGTTAAAAAGCTGTCTGTTCCACCTTTAAGATGGCGTTGCTTCAATACATTAGCTTGCTGCCCCTTTAAGTTGGCTTTGCCTCAATGTACTCGTTAGCTGCCGCTGTAAGTTGGCCTTTCCCTTAGCCTTTCATGTTTCAACATGTCCTTGTGACGTCCTGCCTCAATACAGTAGGTTGCTGCTTCTCTAAGTTGGCTTTGCTGCCTAGTTCAGTGCCTGCCCAGACTTGTTTTCATGCTGCCCCAAGAGATGCTTTCCTACCTACATTCACTTTGTTAATAAAAAAATATTTATTTAGCGGATCCTTGTAGAGAGGCTAGTGACGTCATCCCTATGCTAAGCCTAATTAAAACTTTTTTTTATTTAGTAGTCCCGCACTAAACAATATGGCGGACCGCTTTGCATTATGGGTCATACAAGGTCACGTGATGTCATCCCCCTCTGACCTTCTTGCCACCTTATCTTTTAAGACCTACTGTTAACCTATCTCTATTAACATGTTGTAGCCTGGCCACAGCCTTAGAATTAAAAAAAAAATTTTCTTCACTCACAAAACAAAACGCAAAAAAATTCCCTTATATCACTCCAGTGAGCCACTAATAAGAAAAACAAAAGTGCCCGCCATCCAAGATGGCCACCGCTTAAAACAAAATAGATGGCCGCCAAGAAATCAAAACAAAGATTGCTATAATTCAAGATGGCTCGCAACGAATAAAAATTCAAAATGGCCGTCAACCAATCAAAACAGAGATGGCCAACATCCAAAATGGCTCCAACCAATAAAAATTCAAAATACCTCCCAACCAATCAAAACAAATATGGCCGACATCCAAAATGGCCATTATCCGGTGATCCAAAATGGCCACCGCTCATCCAAAATGGCCGCCAACCAAAATAGACCCCGATCAGGTGAGTAATCCTTATCTAATCTATAAAGATCAATCCTTATCTGAAAATGATGTCGCCGCCTTCTGGGCAGGGGAAGAATAGGATGACTCATCCTTATCTTACCTCTTATTTCGATTAGTGGCGCCATGCCTTTGTGGGGTCAGACAGGCTACAATCGCTCTTGCTGACTACCATACCGTATTCAGCAGGTGGAGGCACTGTAGACCGAGATCATACACCAAGAGTGCAATTCTGCTGATGGCTATTAGAACAGTGTGCTAGGAACCCCCTTTTCATGCTTTGGTTCTGTTTACAGACGAGGTCCAATTTACGAGATGTGCTATTATGACCTTTCATAATAATCACATTTGGGTATATGAAAATCCCCGTGTAATTGTGCAGTGAAGACACCAGCAGAAATTTTCTGTGAATGTACGCGATGGAATAGTGGGGGATCATTTGATAGCGCCATTTTTCCTGCCATCGGTCCTGAATGGTGAAAACTACCTTCACTCTGCAACTTGATTTGCCTGGTTTATTAGAAGAGGTGCCACTGCATGTAAGACAACATGGCTATTTTATGCCTGCTAGTGCTTCTGCACACTGGCTGCTGGCTATTTGTTCGAGAATTTCTGAAAAATATCTATCCCTAATCGAAGAATTGGTAGAGGGGCACCCACTACCTGGCAAGCACGTTCCCCAGACTGTAATCCCTATGACTTTTGTCTTTGGGGCATTTTAAGACGCTCATCTACAGACAGCCAGTTCCAGAATGTTGTGGTACTGTGTGTGGATAGTGACTGGTTTCGAAACTGTGGATAGTGACTGGTTTCGAAACTGTACAAAATACCCATGGTATCTTTGAACGGGTACGGAAGTTAATGAGATGATGCATGGAAGCATAATTTAAGACTGGGGAAGACATTATGAACACTTCATTTAAATGTAGTGTTCCGCAATTTGGTTGTAACTCTGTGAGGCAACATCAGCCTTGATGTTTGTGCTGTGCATGATGTTCGCATGAAGTTTGTTCCTCGGACCGGGAAAGGGGGGGGGGATGATGCTGCAGAGACCGTTGATCAGTCCCGGTTAACAGCATGTGATGAAAATCCAGACTGGTACCTGTTTTGGCCTATGTAGGGAAACCGGTTCCTGTGGATTACGTATGACGAAGTTTTGTTCGTTCAAATTGAACTTTGCAGTGTTTTCTGTCGATCCATTTTTCCATTTCTTTTGAAACCGGTTGGTTGACAGGTTTTCCACAAGAGTCGGTTTGTGGGCCTCTTTCTGGAGAATCCATTGCTGGTATTGAGTTAAAAAGACGTTAAAAGACGTTTAACGATAAACAGAAAGGGAGAGGGATAAGTCATATCCATTTCTGCCCTTCCCTAGGTGTATTTAATCTGCTAATACAGTGGATTAATAGCTGTTCTTACTATTACTTCACATACCAAGGCTTATAGTTGTGGCTGGAACGGTTTCCGAGATTAGGTTGGGACGGGGTTTTGGGGGCCATCTTCGAGGGGCTGCAGTGCCCTTAGGACGCATTTCAAGACACCTTTTTTTAACCTTCATTTGTATGGTGGAATTCATCTTTAAAGTTTCTGCATAGGGTTTAGAAACACCATGTATGTATAGTCTCAAAAATCGCTGTGACAAATCCTTTGCTTTTACTCGGAACTGTACTTCACAGAAGAGTTTACGTACAACCTGTTAACCTAACCTTTGTGAGAACTGTATAAAATTGCGCTACACAACAAGAATTGCCTAATCGAGAGAAAAATCGCCCACTCTTGTTACAGTGAGCAGGCACCCAGCTTCGAATCCAAGCAACTCCGATAAAGAATCGCATAGTTTTCATTTTGCAAGCCAGTAAGGAAGATGAAATTTGATAGAATATTTTTTAATTGGCATCGTAAGAGAAACTTTCGAAGCAATCGTCTTTAAGGTTTCCTTGAATGAGTAGGGTCATGGTTTTATTAAAGGGAACTGGGGAATCGTTAATTCTAGAGAGACGGATACCTGAATGGTGGCCATGGTTGCTGATACACACCCCACCAATTCCCTTCTTTGTGTTCAATATCTAGTTTTCTCAATGATAACACGTCCCAAACTGACGTTTCTGACACTTTTTGACTAGATTTGTTTACATTAATTGAAATGAGTGGGCCAGATGAGAAGTTGTATTTTTTTAGACATGGGATTTATAAGTTGGATAAATTTGTCATGTCGTTGAAAGAAAAAACGTCTATGGTGCTCCCCACGATGTAATGTAAAGAATTGCTTAGAAAATCCAATAAGTGAAGGATGACAATTAACAATTAACAATTATTTAACAAATATTTGGAAGTTGTTCGTAATTGGATACGTGATGAAATAATGAGTTCCGTATTGGACGGTTAACCCTTTGTCTCCTGTGAGATCTCTTAAAACTCGAGAACCATGGTTGTTTACTTAGGAAGCATTTCTGCTACAGCCACTTCACAATTTTCCCTTCTAAAATTACGCGCCGCTCTGATTTTGTTCGATAATGAGGAATAGTATTAGATGGAAACAAGGTTAGTGTATTATCACTGGGAAAGGTGAAGTGGAAACCATCCCTGTCAGACATCCCTCTTTTGGATTATTCTTTTGGGCCTAAGTCATCTGTTAAATAAATTTGTATAGTCTCGAAACTGGTTCTGGAGAGTTGGCCGTAGCAAGGTTTAACAAAAATCTTATTCACGTTGTACCCTTCGTTGCTGCTGACCTATCTGAACTGTTCTAAGCATCGGTGCCAAGATGTCTCCAACTAACGAGTCACGAGTAATATTGCAGTAAACGTAAAGAGCAGAAAACCCAGCCTGTGTGTTGACAACTTTGGCAAAGGTGTCCTCGTTTTCATGCAAAGTGGTGTGGTTGCAATAATGCAGCTAGAGTACGCCAGAATCTTAAGGTCAAATAATTTGGGTCTTCCTTCCCTATTACCAATTTGCTCATAATAGAGATTGGGAATGTGTAAAGAAACTTTCTTGGAATTGGGGTTGAAACAGAGACCAAATCTCCTACCCTCCGACACGTCCTGAGCTACCCAACTATTGTGTTTTTCCACCCATTACTTCGGGATTCGGGTAATACCCTGCTTGTAAGTGCAGTTGTACGTCGTTCTTGACTGCCGTGCCTTTTCAGAACTTTCCAAAAATTCCAAGCTGAAAACTATTTTCCAATGCTGGTTTGCGGGGCTGCCGTAGTAAATTTTCTCAACACTTGAATAATAACCGTTTTTAGTTTAAAACAAGCGGCTACAGTGACTACCTAGTCGCACCGGTCTTCTGTTCAGTTTCACCACTTCTAATGTTCAGGCGCACATCTCTATCATGTATTACAAGAGCTATCTCTATTATTCTAATCTAAAAGCAGTAGCCATCACAATTGTCGGTTAAAAATGTTAGCTTTAAGGCCTATTTTATATTTTAGGCGTAATTGTCAGCTTTTAGGCCTAATTTTAACCAGCAGTTTTAATTTCGTAAGTAGTAGCTAAGGAGATATGGATTGTATAGTAAGCCTATTCATTTTTGCAACACGGTGCACCTACAGGCACACAGCGTTACAACGTAACGCGCAACGTATCCTATATAGATCAGTGGTAGTAGGGAAGTCACGAGAGACGCTGTTGATGAAGCCAACAGAAACTCGTAGCAACTTGACGTTGCCATGGTAACATGATTTAGGCCTAATTTTCATTTTTAGGCCTAATTTTAAAAATGCAGTTTTAATTTCGTAAGTAGCAGATATAGGCCTAAGGGCAAGCTTACGCAAAGACTTGCCTTTGCATTCTCGCAGCTGAAATTTAATCGCGATGGCAAAGGTGTCGTTCCCATGGTAGCAATGCTTCCTGGGTAAGCTATACCCGACATCGTTTAAGTATAAATGCTTGCAGTCTTACAATTTGTGACAGTAAGATAAAAATTCCTCCTGACGAAACAGTTGTCTCAATCGCTTCTAAACTTAATTATTGACTCGTTTCGTTGCGAGCCGGAAGAGCTAAAACCGCCGCCATGTTGGAATTTCAGATAATTTCTAGCTTCTCGCTGCAAGAATATAACGGCGAGTCGTTGCGTAAACGCGCCCTAATGGTGAATTTGGTTCGACGATAAGCCTATTCATTCATGCAACAATGCGACGAAACTATTTTAAACGAAGCTAAAATCCATTTGTTTTTATTGGGTGTTTACCTTAAGATTTTAATTCGACGATCAAATGTTATTATTTAGTTTAGTTACATCGAAGAATTCTATTAGCTATAAAGAAGTAACGATGTTTTAATTTGCCATGTTATTTAACTAACTTCTCACACTGAATGTAACGTTGTAAACAATGGTC
>JAHWFP010151941.1:54790-81431 GCA_023313725.1 Lithobius niger | reverse complement strand
TGTGTTTATTAGCAATGTAAGGTTTTTATCTCGGTCTTCCATGTTAAACCTACTGTCGATGCATCTCCGCCATCTTTCAATACCTTCCACTCAAACTTGGCGTATAAGTTTGGTTGACATTGGTTCACATGTGTACCAGCTTTTTATTTGTATTCAGCGTGTAACCTCAGAGACCTGGACCTTAGCTGGAACCATGTTTTTCGTTTCTGGCTCGTACTTGTTGTTCTTTGGGAAAGTTTATACAGCACTCTCTACTGACTAAAACCAGGAGGAAATTAATAAAGCATACGCAGCTTTCATTTCCTCCTGCTAAAACCATTTGTCCTAGAAAGCTGTTCTCGGCTTATTTTACAGAGACACTAGTACAGAGATACTCGTACAGTATTACAGAGACACGTTTATGTGCCTTGTTCTTAATTGTCATTTCAGCTGGTTGTGCCATTTCGGAAATATTGGGCTCTGAACGATCAATTTTATTGGTGCGTGTTGTTTTAAACATTGTTAGGTGGCCGGCAATATCGTTCAGGTAACGCTTTTGGAAACATCCATACAAGGATCTCTGCCGACACTCTCAATATTGCTAAAAATCAAAGTAAATGTATAAAGATGGGTTTTTCCACTTGATTTCTCTAGCTAAATTGTCCCTTTCGTCGTCTACAGTGGGTCAGATATCTCGGTTGGAGCTCCACTCCCTCAAGTAAAAACAAAAACGAATGCATAAAGCTACTTGAAAATTAAAAGAAAAACAAATTGCAAGAAGAAAACGAAAGCCTAACTTCTTGTTGTTGTTGGTGTTGTTGGTGTTGTTACTTACGGAAGCCAAACAAAAACCAGGTCATTTGCCCCACTCTAGACGACGAGAGGGATAATTTAGCTGTGAGAAATTCAAACGGAAATTTCAGGATCTTTGACCTGATCTGAAGTCATCAATCAATAACTAGCAACAACAGAGCACAATACAAAACCTCAGAAAAGTAAATATGCATTATTTAAACGTGTATAAGTGTTTATAAATTAAAAAAAAATATATATATAATATGCAATATAATACGAGCTGTACTAAGCTAAGCAAACGAATGAATAACATGTGGCCTAACCAACTAACACACCAGGAGATCTCATGCACACTATTTTTGCTCGATGAATAACATATTATGTCAAAATATCACAAATTTGAAGATAATTTCAGGTAAGGTTTAACTGAACCAAAGTCAAAACAGCAAATAAGCACAAACAAGCTTTCCTGTAAAGTTTCAGATACTGTACAACCGCAATTTTGATAAAGCGTTAAGTACGCATCTAGACATACGCTAGTGTGTCGCACCAAGTTAGGCAACAAACATCACATCAATTCAATTGTCGAGCTTGTAAACCATTGCAGCGCGACGCCATAGCGTCAGTGTCTTATATCCTGAAGCATAGTTGGGCACATTTCAGGTACTTGGGGAAAACTAATAATGCGTTACAAAAGCTTAAAATGTGTTGAAATCGAGAGCAATGACCCACCTGACAAAAATTAACTCGTGTAGGAATGCCAGCTAAGCTGCTTTCAATGCAAAATCTGACCCTCAATAACGTTTAAAATGTGTTAGTACTAGCTAGTCCGCTCATCCCCATGTTAAATTCCATAGGGTGATTATTCATCGATACCGAGATAACGGGAAGGCTTCCAGCTATGAAATTGGACGAATGGGTGCAGTACAATACAAACTACGTACCGTTTCTGGTTTGGTGCCTGGGGGCGTAACGGGGATGGAGTGGGAGGGCGCGTAAGTACGAAAATATTGTTATAACCATTGTTTGTATTGTCGGCATCGTCTATCATTGGACGGCCAAAGTTCGGACAATAAGAACGTCGGACTGACGTGCGTGTCTAGACACACACTAGTGTATCACGATAAATCTAAACGTTGCAAAGAAATTGTATTCACGTCCAATTCACGAAAAATAAACCAACTGTAAAAACAAAGCAAAATAAACAAAGCCAAAAACTGGTAAAGAGGCCACCAAGTTGAGATTGGTTCGGCCTATAGGCAAAAGGTACTAGCAAATTGTTGAAAACCAATTTCCTCTTGACGTGGTACTTTATTACACATCTGCACGGTAGTGGAGTTAGGTCAATACAGTATTTAAAAAAAACACAGCACGACAGCAGTAAGGTTTCATCATATCAAAAACCAAAACTGGTAAAAGGGGCCGCCAAGTTCCGAATGGTTCGGCCCTTCAAAGGCGTGATATCAACACACCAAAACATTCGCCAACTTAATCGCACCGTATAATACTTTGGATGTTACATGAAAACTTGAACATTGCTACCGAAAGTAGCAATGTTCTAGTTTTCATTTAATCTTCGAACTATTCAGCGGTGCGATTAAGTTGGCGAATGTTTTGGTGTGTTGATATCACGCCTTTGAAGGGCCGAACCATTCGGAACTTGGCGGCCCCTTTTACCAGTTTTGGTTTTTGATATGATGACACCTTACTGCTGTCCTCAACAATTACAGCCACTAAAACAACATGTTTCAGGACCCGGAAGGCAAGTTAATAACTGTTGTCTGTTAGTTTGATTAACAGCATCACTGAAAAACTCTGTATCCATTACCCTGTTTAATCAACAGGGTAATGAACTGAAAGGAGACCACTTTACTGAAGATAAATAGGGATTATATTAGGTGTTTGTGTTTAAATGTGTGTCTGATTCTCGCTAATTCCAAGCTACATGGTTTTATATTTAACCAATATATACTACTCACGTAATATAAGCACTGCAAATAAAACCGTGTTATAGTATTATTTCTATGTTTAGTCGTCAAAATATTTGAAAGTTGGGCACTAATTTAATCGACATTGAAAACTAACGTACAGTAGTAAGGTTTCACGTGGACTTAACACTTCAGCAACATTACAGAAAAGTTTATTCGTGTTCCTTTGCTGTTGTGTCTTTGGTTCAGTTAAACTTTACCGTAAGCATCAAACGAGTTCGTTTTTGTTTTCTAATTTGTCTTTGCTCATTTTCTTTAAATATTTTTATCATTTAACAAAAAGAGGCAATTTTTTAATTTTCCTATTTAAAAAAATGACACGAATAAAAAACTGCTTTAACTAAAGTTTTCGTGCAGTTTTGAAAAAGGACATCCTCTCTCCTATTTTCAAATATCCCACGCGTAGTTAGGTTTTGCAACATTTTCATAGGTTGAGAGAGTGCAACAAAGAGAATAACGGGGAAATGAACAGAAAATGTGCAACGTAATGTTTAACCGAATGTTGCAAACTAAGTCATACAGGAATACTATGTGGAAGCTTAGAGCAATACTCACTTCGTTACGGGAGGAGCATATTCCTACGGACCGCAACACTCGGCAAGCGTCATATTATGACGGCACGAGATTGGAAGACAAATGGGAAGAAACGCGTGGTGTTACTACGGTAGCTCATTGGGACGAACAACATTTGTTTCTACATACACAAGGCTTTCATGAAAACGCAACTTCGGCGTTCCAACAACGTATATAGGACACACTACAACCGAGGATGATATATGGTAAACTGCGCCCGCGCTAGTGGCCAGCTTGTTCTGGTTTCATAAAAGTCTTGTGTGTGCTTAGAAAAAAAAGTTGTTGCGTCCCAATAAGCCACCGTACGTTGCGATTACCCAGCTTAAAAATGGCCGGTAAACGACAATAAGGAGAGAGAGAGTACAAATTTCGTGAAGGTGCTTTGTGTTAGCTAACATTTGCCATATTTTGTTTGTATAAATATGGCAGTTTGTTTATTTGCGGACATCTTTGAAACTCAAATGTGGGCCGGCTTATAGCCTATTCACACCGCGGCGATATGAACGACAGCTAAGTTACAACCGACATTCGCTATGTCACCCCAGCCCCTCAGGCAGTCATACGCAGTCGTTCGCTGTCGATCGTAGCAAACGCAACTACTCATTTTTGGCGTTGCTGACTGACGTCACCCACCGACAGACCAATGGTTGACAAGCCGTTACGAACACGATCGGCGAAATGCAAAATGGTGGCGGAGAACACTTCAAAGCTTCGATTAATGCTCGTTGCTTACACGAACATCGCTGCAACGAGATAATTATAAAGAACAGCTAATAAATTGTGCTGCATTCAATGGCGGTATGATTTATTAAATAAAACGGCGAATCACAGTATGATGGGTCGTTTAGGAACGTCGTCACCACGTAGCCCAGGTTTGAAAAGTTAGCATCCTAGCTCTACTCATTCTACAGCGTTGATTGGTCCGTTGTCGGTTGTTCGTTGGTCGGTCGTGCTGGTGTGACAGGGTCTAATTTTTAGTGCTATTGGTCGCTGCCGTTTCTTGCTTTTGTCGTTTGTTTGTCGTGGCGGTGTGAACCAGCTATTAATCTACGATTTCCAGCGCCATGTTGTCTGTGCTTCTGCGGTCCTTGTCGAACGGTGAGCGCTATTTGCGCTAGAGTAACCCTTCTGTAACGTTACATTGCGAACATTGCTACACCCTGGTGGAAGGTAGCACCTTTAAAAGTACTTGCTTCCATTTTAACTTTCCTGTGTGACTCGGCTTTACAACATTAGCTCAAACGTATGTAAATTTAATGTTGCAAACACATTTTGTTTTTCCATGGTTCTCCCCCGAATGACACGTTTCGCTAAATTCACTCAAACGTGTAGATATGTCGCAATAGAGCCGTGACACGACGTAGTATTATTGTATATAACTCTATGCTGGAGCCTTAATGGGTTAGCTGCAAGGGGCACTGCAGAGAGAAACAGAAGGGCGTCGCGTCATACTGAAGCCGATGCTGTGAAGAGTGATTTCTAGACCTAAAACGCGCGATTTTTGTTGTTGGAGAAAACAACGTTATTTTAAGCCTAAGAAATCCGCTCTTCCGTGGTTTTTCCCTCCATTTTTATGTAGTGCACCTTGTAGTTATGCCCTCCAAAACCCATACTGGTGCCAATATGGCGGCAAATGTCACTGCTCTTAGCTGTTTACGTGTGGGATGCAAGAAAGTACTGAAAGGTATTCGTTTTAAGTACAATATTTTGTTTTGTATGTTTATGGTGGTTTCTGAATATTTAAAAGGGCTTATTTCCATGTTGCCTTTTGTGTGTGACATACTTGGTTACATTCAGTTATGCCTAAATAAATGTTGCAAGGGTAAGAAGTTAGAAGTTCAGTGTGAGAAGTTAGTTAAATAACATGGTGAATTAAAACATCGTTACTTCCTTATAGCTAACAGACTTCTTCGACGTAACTAAATTAAATAATAACGTTTGATCGTCGACTTGAAATCCTAAGATGGTACCGGTGGATGCAGCAAAAATAGGGAACCGTTGGTTATTTGAATGAGAACAGCGGATTGCCTTTATTCAGTACTCGTATAATGAATACATTTTAATTATTTCTGGTGGGGGAAACAGGAAAACTAATTTTCTCTTTCGGACAATTTGGTTCTGAAAGGACTGTTGTTTAGCTCCGAAAAGAGCTTTTGTTTTCAAGCAGACAGTGGTCGATGTTTAGAGATATTAATTTCCACTCAGAGCCGTCTGTCATTTTAAGGTGTGATCTGAATTGTTTACTACATTAAACACGACTCGTTCCACAATTCCAGCCATCCCATTACTTTTCCAGGGGTGTAATCAAAGACGAAATATTGGGCGGGGAGGGACGTGAAGGTAGAAATTTCCGAATGGGCTCCATTCCCGTTTTGGGTAATTTTGTTCCATCTCCTGCTGGTATTTCCGACTGAGACCAATTTTCCTATACTCAAAAACTTGTGTTTATAACTGAATTTATTTTTCTAAAATCAGTGGTCCTACTTCCCTAGTATAGCAAATAAAAACGAATTCACCCAAAAAAAGCATACAATTAGTGGGAGGAGAGGGGGGGGTAAGAAAATATGCATTTTAAGTGAATTGTGCAAAGTGTACATTGGTGTCACACAGAGGGGGTCTAAATTGCTAGAAAACAGTGTTCGTAATTTGTGAACGTTCCCTTAGCTCGTGCGCAACGCACTTGCGAATTCAATTCAATTTTCAGTGCGAACCGATCTATGTACGAAGACAGGATTGTAAAATCTGATGGACGATCTTGGGATGTGACAGACGATCATTTATACGCCCAGACAAGTTGTATCTGAAGATCCTTGGTTATCACACAATAAGACGAAAATTAGGCTAGTTTTAATGTTTCCATCAAGCTAATAAATAATCCTTTTTTGGTATTCATCATTCATCATTCACGTCGTGATATCTAAACCAAAAACAATAAATTGTAAGCAAAAAAACCACCAAGTTTTAGCCATTGAACGTCGGTGATATCAAAACCGAGCCAAGTTTCCACTCATCAGATATACAACGCAACTTTAAAACTTGGCGCATTGCAAGCCTTTCGTTTTGAAGACCCAAGATAGACAACCAGCATCAAGTTATGCGCTAGTTCATTGGTTTTGTTATTATTGCTGTTTCATTGCTGTTTCTGTGGTCATCGTGGCTGAGCTGTGAGAGAGCTCAGCCTGGTTGCTGGAGGTTTGCGGATCTGGTCGAACCCCTGGAAAGGGGACCTTGGCAAAGTCCCCGCCAGGACTGCCGGCCAGGGTAGCGTGAGAGGCTACTATGCTCCTTCAGCGGCTATATTCTGGCTAATTCTGGACGGCCCCGACGATGATCGGAGGTTTCCCGGGTCGAATCCCCGGGCTGGCACCTCCCTTTACCAGATTTCTTTTTCTCTAAAAAAGTCTGGTAATGTTCAAAATTGAGCCAGTTCGGCCATACAAGCATTAATTGCTTCGGCTGACATAAGGCTCGTCAAAATTAAAAAAAAAAAAAAAAAAATTATATGTTTCGCGTAACACGAAGCGAAATAACACATCAAAGTAGAAACGATCGGTGAATCCAACAATTAATCTGCTCTCGGTTAATAAAAAAAAAACTATTTGCAAACTGCTAAAAACTCACTAGCAAATCACGGCGATTCCAATTTTCGTAATGTAAAGAAGAGTTCATAAACGCCACCTAAAAGCAAGAGTTCATAAATAATACTATGTTATACGCCACCTAAAAGCTAGAGTTTAGAGTATAGCACGCTAGTCTGCAGTAGTTCAACAAAACGCCACCGTCATAGTTGTACAATTTTATTGTAAATTGATTATACGCAATTCAAACAAAAGATATTGTAACAAAAAATCTTTAATATTATTTCGATAAAATTTACTGTATATTTATTTATTCGAAAAAATAAGACATATAGCCGAACTATTCCAGTTTTAAAAAAAGTACCAATGCGCCAAGTTTTAAAGTTGTGTTGTATGGCTGATGAGTGGAAACTTAGGTCTTTTTTGATATCACAGACATTCAATGGCTAAAACTTGGCGGGTTTTTTGCTTACAATTTATTATTTTTGGTTTAGATACAGGAGTACATAAAAACTATTTAAATGTACTATCGCGTTTTATCAAATACGGAGATTGGTCGTCCTTTAACTAGCCGCCACTTTACTGAAATAAAGCTTGAACTGTAGCCTACACTCGAACCAGCATCATAGAATTCTTAGATGTATAAACTAATGGTTAACCAGCTGAGCTGTATAATTATGTGAAAATCAGACCTTTTTTGAATTTTTCATACGGTTGACGCATTTTATAGTACAAAAATTCACCAAGTTGAATGCTGTAATCCGTAATACGCTACAACTGAACCTTAACACTGTTTAATATTCCTGGTTCCAACGGAATTCTTTATAAACTTCTGATAACAGATAGCATCATGAGAATTACACCTAAACGTGGTCATTTTTTAGCTGTTAACATGCATTTTATGGTTTACTTTTAAGTTGTTTTTTTTTAAATATCTGCAATGTAAAAAGTATCAATTGCCTCTTATTTTGGTTGATGTCGTTTTTAGGTTACCATTCCCTAACCGTTTTTGTTTAATTTTTTTGCAGATCTGCCTCTGCCTTTTGGTAATCGGCACAACTCTAGTACAAGCGGAAAGAACACTAGAAGTGCTTGTTAATCCCTCAACTAGCCGTACACGGCCACTGTCCTCAACCACCAGAAACCCAAGAGGTGAAACGCTAAACCGAAACTCCATAAATCGCAATGATTTGGGCCGCAATTTGTTAAGCAGTGACGATTTAGGTGAAGATAGTTTCAGAAGACGACTCCCCGAAGCCGCGGTTCTAGGTCGAACTCTTCCACCTCTAGTACCCCGTGATGTTAGACAGGGGTCCAACCATCGTGGAGGGAGCTCAGGATTGAATAACCGTGGTTTCACAGAACGCCCAGGCATCCGACAAGGAAGTCAAGGCAGAGGAGGAGTTGAAGATTTGGCGTACGACAACGAATTTGCCCAGCGACAAGATGACTTTGCAGGAGAGGGAGGCCCAACAGGTATTGGAAGACGAACCTATGGGCAAAGACCTGGATCACAACGACCTGGGATACTCGGACTTGGTGGACAACTCCCTGGCGGATATATACCAGGAAACATACCCGGTAGATATCCGCAAACAGGTACTGGATTTCCAAATGCAAACTATCCAGGGCGTCCAGGTTCCAGACCAGGTCAGTTCACCCAGGTTGGCGGCTACAATCCTGGTGGAAACATTCCTGGTCAATATCCCCAACAAGGACAATATCCTGGTCAATATCCCCAACAAGGACAATATCCTGGTCAATATCCCCAACAAGGGCAATATCCTGGTCAGTATCCTCAACAAGGACAATATCCTGGACAATACCCGCAACAAGGTGGTGGTAACTATCCTGGACAGTATCCTCAGATAGGTGGTGGTAACTATCCTGGAGGCCATCTACCTGGAGGACACAACAGGCCAGGAGGACACACAGGACATTCTGGAGGAGCATACTATCCTGGTGGACAAATCCCTGGTGGGTGTAACCCTGGAGGATACAATCCTGGTGGGGCTGTAGGTGGCGGTTACAATCCTGGAGGTTATTCACCTGGTGGTTATCCTGACACTCTCACAGGAGGATACACGCCAGCCGGCTACGGAGATAAGGAATATGATCGTTTACAACCTGGTGGTCTTGGCCAGACTCAACTCAACCAAGGCTACGGTCTTAATAGTCCTCAGGGAATGTACGGACAGTTGTCTCCTCACATGGGACAGGGCCTTTCCGGATTTGGGAGTGCTGGAAGTTATGGATTAGGTTCAGTAGGTCAATCTGGCTTGAGTGGGTATGGTGGTGGAAGTGGAGGTCGTCCACCATTCGGCAATACTGCATCGAGACCTTCCCTAACTGGTTTCCAAGGATTTGATCAGCAAGGAGGACAGCAAGGATATGGACGGGGTCCCTCGTCCTTTGACGGTGCAAGTGGAGGCATTGGTGGTCAGCAAGGACAAGGATTTGGAAACAGTGCCATCACTCCGAGACGTGGTGGGGCGTTTCAGTAGTGTCAATTAGACTGTAATACTCACAATCATTAATGATACATACTTATCTAAGCATTTCGGTAACTTAGACATTTAGAACTTTATTCATCTTCATTCTACAACAAAGAACTTGTAGGTGCTGTGTTGTACTACTGAAACTTTCATTCATCCAAGCAAGGCTTCAATACTCATCCTGATACGTCATCATTGCCATGCTTAAAACATAACAGCAAATGGTACAAACGTTTATATTAACTAAGATTAGTCTTCGTGGTGCATTAACAAGCGTTCACTTTTTTACATTCCCACATTCTTAAAGCAAATTGTAAATTTTATTAAAATAATCTAATTCTTAGTTTCGTTTTTTGTCACCAGTGTTGAAACCTGTATGTTAAAAAAAAAACACAAGTTGCACTAGCTTGTTTCTCTTTCAAACCAGGAGAAAATTCTACATCACAAATACGTCATCATAGCTTAAAACGAAATTCCGATCTATTTAGAGCAAAGCCATGGTTCAAAAGCACTACCAACAATCTGTATTGGCTTCAGAAATGATGAATTTGGGTTAGAAGGGTTACCTTTGTAAAAAATTTAAGCAGGCTCTTACTAGAAGAATATTTAATTATGAAAAATTCGTAACCGGCTTGTTGTCGGTCTGATCAGCACTTAAAATTTACAAGCCAGACACAGTTTCCGGATGATACTTTTTTGCCACAATCTTGGATTCCGACTACATTTTAAAATGGTCTTTCTTTAAGCAAATGTAATTCGGAATATTATTTGTAACGGGTCTGTGTTTAATCTGATGAACAGTTTAGAAGTTAGAAGCCAAAGAACATTTTTTGGGATGCCATTTCCGTCAGCCATCTTCGATTTTCAGAACACTAGATTAGGACATTTTTTGATGAAATTAGAAAATGGTTATGAATAATATTCAGAACTAACTTTTCATCAAAATATGTCCTAATCTAGTTTTCTGAAAATCCAGGATGGTGGGCGAAAATGGACGAAAATTCTAACTGTTTGATGTGTAGTTAGAAGCCACCAGCCGAAAACCAGGTTTTTCAAACGCCATTTTCAGCCGTTTCCCTGGATTTTTACGAAATTGTCTTAACCATGTTTCCGACGTTGGGCAAAGACATTTTGACCAAAATTGTAAACATTTTTTCCCCAACTGGCAACACTGTTCAAAATGACTACTCTGTTTTTACATTAACTATTTTTATTCCCAATATTCGTTCGCAGCCGTACCACTTCATTTTAGCTTCGACTGGCCCTGCAGCACCGGATTAACAAGTATTTCTATCTTGTGCGAGGAACTGCTGTGAAGATTTCAGCACATTATGCTCAGAAAACGTGGGTTGTTTATCGTAAAATAGACGGAAATTGTACTATTTGGCCTCCCGCGGGATTTTTGGCTTTAGGATGCAACCATACTAAGAAGCTGTTTAATAGTCTTTAGTGGTGACGTAGAGGACATAAACTAAAACAGGAAGGGGAAAGCAATAAACTTGAATTCAATGTAAAAAATTCAGTCTGAACAAACATGAATAGAGCAGTGACATGAAAGTCTGCAGCATTTAGCGCCATCTACCGCTAGCTAGTGCTATCTTGCCGGAAGCAAAGGAATGCACAAACAAGTTTCTTTTAACGACACAAACAAGCCACGTGCCTCTTTATGATTCAGTGAAAATTTGGTAGATCCTCATGCACCTGGGTGCAAGCTGTAATAGTTAACGATATCACTGTCACTAGATGACGCCACAGTAGATTCTCTATATTCTACCACGGCGCCACCTAGTGACAGTTATATCGTTAACTTTACAGCTTTCATCCAGGTGCATAAGGATCTACCAAATTTTCACTGAATAATAAAGAGGCACGTGGCTTGTTTGTGTCGTTAAAAGAAATTTCTTTGTGCATTCCTACGCTTCCTGCAAGTTAGGCGCTAGATAGCACTAAACAACACGAGATGGCGCTAAATGCTGCAGACTTTCAACTGGTGGTAATCCGCCTTTAACGTTGCTACTCTGCCATGTGTGAATGTCTGTACGATTAAGCGGTAAGGGCTTGGCATTTGAATTTGAAGGCATCTCGTTCTATTCCCCACTAAGGCAGTTTGATCCATTTAAGTCCATATAGCAACAGAAATAGATTCGTATCTATAATTTTATTAACTTTCTCAGCTGGACTGACGTCTTATTCTGTTTTTTTTTTTTATTTTATTTTATTATTTAACACGTACATCTCTCTCGAAAAGTGTGTGGGAATTCGTGATTATCCTAATGTCTCCATCGTTCGTTTGATGACCGGTGAAAAAAAAATGGACCAGTTTCTCAATGGCTGTCGTCAAAAAAAAAAGAAAGAAAAAAAGGGCACATTGGGTCAGGGTAACTACTTTCAGTCATTCCACCCCTTGTGGGGGAAAAATAAAAGAAGGAAATTAAGGTTACACGTTAGTTTATGACTTAGCTTATCGCCTAAACAGCACATTTTTTTTCTTTGACGAAAGGTGGGATTTGGTTCTTACAATGGGATTTGGTTCCTCGTGCCGTTGGGTTTGATTTTTTATTCTTTTTTTTTTCTTCGACATCCAGCTGTAAAGGTAGGGTAGACGTTCGCTAAATGTCTTCCTTTTCTTTTTTGTGCAAATTAGGAAGTAATTAAGCCGTCAACTCAGTAATTAAAGGGAAACAAAACGTGGATTAAACCAGGAGTGAATAAATGTACATACACTTCCGTAGGACGTGGGAGTGGTTATGTTTTAACTATTGCTTCATATTCCAACTCGCGTCACAAGGTCGTCTGGGAACGAAGTTGTCGGTTTCGTTTCTCAGATAGAGGCCAGTTGATTCAACAACATTAGAATCTTATTTTACCAGAGTAGCGGTAAAAGGCATTACTTTTCCTCACGTGCGTGAACTAACGTTAAGTCGGGAGGCGAAACACGCTGTTTCTGCCCCAGTCGGCCGTGGCTTGCAGTAGCCATCTGCTTCGCCGCTTCACGCTCATGGAAAGCAAAGGTGCAGCATGCCTGAATTTATCGTTTCCGGATTGGTCTATTTCCGCATCTATTTATTGGGTTAAACCCTACATAGCGTATTTTTAACGAGAAAATATTTACGATCAGCCGTTCCAAATTTGACCGCGTGGGGTCGCTAACATGAACGAGAGATGGAACGTGTGGTAATACCTTCTTGGACACTCCCTTTCATGTCACTATTGATTAAACCAATTACTTAATACCAGGAGTGCATAAAGAGCTCCTCAGAGTGGAACATGGAATGACTAACAGTATTAACAGATCATGACGGTTAGCGATCCACTCGGCAAATGTTTGTACTTCAAATAACGATTCTACCTTATAAGGAATTTTTAAAAGGCTTGGTTTTCAAGTCAAAATACGTGAGTCGATAATTCGTATGATAGATCCAAGCATACTCTCTTGCTGGTACGAGTCTTGGCACCAGTCGAGCTTTTATTTTTAACAGTATTGGCTATGCTCGAAATAATCAAGTGACCCGCCAAACACTTGAGTCACTACTGGATCAGTTAAAGACTTCGTTACTCCTCCTTCCCACGGAACTTTATGTACTCCTGTTATACTTGATTTTACTCCCTATGTGAGCATTACGAAGAAAACAAATGTGTAGAATAAATAATAACTAAAATAATAATTGGCCGAGCGAGCGAAACGAGCGAAGTCGCATAGTCGACAGAATTTGAATTTTGTGTATCTGTTAGTCTGTTTTGTTTTAGGCCGAAGTAAAGTCATCCACTGCAGCATCTTACGCTCGGCCGCGTAATTTTGTTCTTCAGAACTCAAGTACTACATGCCTAGTATGTAACATAGCCTACTATAGTTAACAAATATAATGTGTAGTCTGTTTGTTATAGCACATAAATTGTGACACTGGGCTTCACTGCAATGCACGAAGTCCAACTGCCACTCTAGAGAACCTCCTTCAGGGCAAAGTTAATTAAATATATATATATATCCTTTACAAGGTTGTTCCGTCCCGATCTCATTAACGTGCCCCGCCTACCATGACGCTGCTCCTGACGTCATTGCCAACTGACCACGGGGACGGCCAACAGCCCAGGCGACAAACGTAAACATTGCACGTTGTATCTCGCTAGCAATGTTTACAAGAGAAAATAATTTTTCTCAGCATTATTTTTGAAAGTTACGAGTAATTTATACACTACAATGAATGTGAAAAGGGTAAAAAAAAATGAGCTTCTGGGGTTTTCCCACTGACGTAAAAGGCTAATTGTGTATGCACATGACATCATATCCGACGCGTATGTTCATGCGTATGTGCATGCGTCGGCTCCCTCAAAACCTGGGACTGCGACTTGCCTTAGGGCACGTTTATGCAGCGACTCGCCTTTGCATTCACGCAGCTAGAAGATAAAAATTATCTGAAATTGCAACATGGCGACGGTTATAGCTCTGCCAGCTCGGAATGAAACAAGTTAGTGTAACTGAGTTTAGAAGCGATTGGGAAATTTGTTTCGTCAGGCGGAATTTATTTCGTCAGCACTTTTCACACCCTTCCCATGTCCTGCACGTTTGGCGATGCCATCGGGGGCCTTTGAGTCCCCGGCAGGTCTAACCTTGGTGGTAAGGCATTCGTGTCCCCAAACCTCTTACCATCATAATTCCTTGGCCGTTTTATGTACACTGTATTTCCATGTAATTGTGGCTGGCTGTTAGTGACTCCCCAGTCCTTGCCAAACCCGTTGGTATCGCAACAAATTATTATTATATTATATTAATTCTTTATCTTACTGTCACGAATTATAGGATTGCAAGCATTTCCTCAAACGATGTCGGATTTAGCTAATCCAGGAAGCGTAGTTACCATGGCAACGACACCGTTACTATCGTGGTAAAATTCTAGCTGCGAGAATGCAAAAGCGAGTCGTTGCATAAATGCGCCCTTATGAAAAGGTGGCAGAGACCAAGAGGTATGAAAAGGTGGTGAGACCAAGACAGAGAGCGCCGGTGGACGGTCTTACGCACACATCGGGACCGCTCAGACAACCGCCAAGTGAGAATCAAAACGACGACTTCGCGTTAGTGAACCAAGAGCAGCGAACAGTCTTTCGATCCGAGTTGGTACGCTTTCCGTACAGAAGAAAGCGAGTTGCGGGGTTGAATCCGACACTGAATTCAATGTTTGGTTGGTACTTTTACAGGGATGCTCCCGGTGTTAAAAAATGTGAAAAATGTGAAAATTTGCTAGTGGCAAAATAATATGTGAAAAATGTGAAAAATACGAGTGTTGGTGCGAAAAAAAAAAGGCAAAACGCATAAACGAATTAAAAACAATCGTATTATCCGCTCTAATTTTGGGCCTGGAATTACGTAGGCATGCCTGTGGTTAGAACACACAAAAGAAAATTGGTTTGTTAACGGGCGGAGTCGCTTTAAATTTGCTTTCGCTCTCTTGAGTGAAATTACAGGGGTTACAATGGTTACTGGAAAAGAAAAATTTTTATTAAAGAAATGTGAAACTGGTGATATAAGAAAAGGAAGAAATAGTGATACGAAAATGAAAGTAGGTACGTGAAAAATATGAAAAAATAAAAATACCGTATAAGAAAAATGAGAAAACGTAAAAAACGGGTATGTGAAAAATGTGAAAAAAATTAAAAGTGGGAATGTGAAAAAATGTGAAAAAAGCTGGTACTCCCGGCAGCATCCCTGTTTTAGAATACGTTAGCGTTAGTCGGCTGGGAACAAAATCGCCGCAAAATTCAATGTTAACATTAAAGGTATTGAGGTTGAACGGTGACGAAGCTCAGCTTAGTTAACTAAAGAAGCTGAGCTGATCGGGCTACTGGGAAAGGGCATGCTGGCAAAGTCCCTGCCGGTCAGTTCTGTACAGGGTAGCGTGAGAGACTGCCAGGCTCTTAAAGGGGCTGTGTGATCTATCCTGGCCTATTCTGAGCTTTATTTCAACCCCCTGATGTGATCGGGATTTCACGGATCGAATTTCCGAGTTTTTTCGAGTCCTTACTGCACTTATTTTTTCTTCTGTATTCTCTAGTAAGGCTCCGAATAGAGCCAAATCATCTATATTAGATTTTGCTTGATGACGTAACGCTACATGAAATTTATTAAAAGGAAAAAGTAACAACAATGGAACATGAAAAGAAACGCATGTGTAATTAAAAACAGGCGACTGCAGCGACTGCCTATGTCGCATCCGGTCTTCTGTACAGTTCTGCCACTACCAATAGTGACGCACACTTCTGACGCACACTTCTCGATCACGCATTGCAACAGCTATCTCATTATATAATCTAAAAGCAGTAACCATCAGAATTGCCCGTTAAAAATGTGTTAGTTTTTAAGCCTATTTTACATTTTAGGCGTAATTGTCAGCGTTTAGGCCTAATTTACAACTTTCATTTCGTAAGTAGCAACTGACAGAGATTTGGATTGTATACAGTAAGCCTATTCATTTTTGCAACACTGTATGCCTCGATCCGGGCACACAGTTACAGTGTTACAACGTAATGCGCAACGTACCCTGTATAGATCAGTGGTAGTAGGGAAGGGACAGGAGAGACGCTGTTGAGAAAGCCAGCAGCTACTCGTAGCATCTTGACGTTGCCATGGTAACGTGATTTTAGGCTTAATTTTCATTTTTTAGGCCTAATTTTTTTAACGGCAGTTTTAATTTCGTAAGTAGCAGATAGGCCTAATGGAGAATTTGGTTCGACCGTAAGCCTATTCATTTATGCAACAATGCGACAAGACTCTTTTAAACGAAGCTAAAATGTTTTTGTTTTTGCGGCTGCGTTAACACAAATCCTTAGGATTTTAATTCGACGATGAAATGTTATTATTTAATTTAGTTACGTCGAAGAAGTCTATTAGCTATAAGGAAGTAACGATATTTTTATTTGCCATGTGATTTACTTAACTTGTCACACTGAATCTAACGTTGTAGACAGTGGTCGTTTCTATCTGGTACCGTTGCAAAATTGAAAAAAGCGACGGACGGACGGACAAAGTCATTGCAATAGTCTTCTCAGCCGGTACGGCTGTACAGAAGAGTAAAACAGGCGAGTGCAGCGGCTGCCTATGTCACAACTGCTCTTCTGTACACGCCACCACTTCCACCACTTTCGGGCCACTCCCGCTTGGGTTTTTTTTATTCATTTTAACTAATTTTTGGACCCTGAGTCTAATGGCGAAAACGACATTGTTTCTGATACTGTTCCATAGACGATGGGCTCACTTGTCGGTCACTTCCGGCCACTTTTGGGCCGCCTCCAACGAAAATGTTGAGGCGCACACCTCTATCACGCACTGCGACGGCGATCAGTATTATACAGTACTACCGAAAAGTAGTAACCATCACAATAATTGCCGGTTAAAAATGTGTTTTAGCCCCAGTTTTGGACGTAATAGTCAGCTTTTAAGGCTAATTGTTACCTGCCGTTTTAATTTCGTAAGTACAATATAGTAGATAGTATATGGTTATAGTATATGGTTATAGTATATGGTTTTAGAACTAGGGCGGTATCTGATCGCCTTCGAACCTCTAACTTTTGTT
The DNA here is from genome assembly GCA_023313725.1 of Lithobius niger. NCBI lineage: Eukaryota > Metazoa > Arthropoda > Chilopoda > Lithobiomorpha > Lithobiidae > Lithobius > Lithobius niger. The sequence goes on along the minus strand of JAHWFP010151941.1, from coordinate 64,458 downwards.
CTTGATTAATGAAAACATTCTTGGTAGGGGTTAACATATAGACTCTAAATTGAAGGCATCCATTGTGGAGCCACAAATGACGACCCCACACCGTATGTACATAATTCAAAGATCTCATGTCTTCTTGGCTTAGAGGCTAGGCTGCTTTCCCTTCGGCCGTTCTTTGCTCGTTGTGCTCGGCTTTCCAGGAAAACTTCATCGTTAGCCTTAATTGTTTTTATTTTAGTGTCAAACGTTCACTGGTCCTGAAATGTTAAGCTTGCTCCACTATCGATATTATAAAAATATTGAATTACCGATTATGAGAACGAAGAGCACGATAGAGTGATTTTCTATCAATTTCGTTTCTTTAAATGACTAACGCAAAAATAATAATAAAAGCGTAGAGCACTGGATGAAAAACTGCATTAAAAAATAAAAAATCAGTGCAATAAAAGAAAGCATGTAACGTGTGGTACTAACACAAATTTTAAGGAACTAGTGAATGGTCCTGATGTTCAGCACCGGCTTTGCTTATTCTTGGTATTATTATTACGCCGTACATGGTTTTGTCTTGTTTCACTGATTTTAATGATTTTTCCCCTGATAATGCAGCGATACATTCTGCTGTCAACTCTTTAGCGGTTTTTTCCATCAGTTTTAAATATTATTATTATCATTAAAATATTATTATTAAATAAATAAAATCTGCAACCGTGAAAAGTACCGTATTTTATATATTGTGAAATTACATTGAAACAAATCGAACAATTGTATGTAACCGCTCAACAGGGTGCAACAAATGTAGACCAGGAGCTCAGCATGGAATCCTTTACGTTTCGCCTGACAGGCTAATATAATGGAGGTTTCAGGCTGTAACTTATTTTAGTGGTTTTGTTCTCAAAAATACCTTAGGCATTCAACTGGAGAATACCGATCACTTCGAAGAAGAATGCAGACACTCCGTTCAAAACGGACACTAAGCTTGAAAGAAAAATGTCTCAAAAAGAAGAACAACAACATGAGTTATCTATCATTGTTGCATCTAACACGTAAAAAATTCCCTTCTGATAACACCGGTTCTAGCCCGATCACCGAAGTTAAGTAGCATTGGGCCCGAATGGCCAATGATGGGCCCAAGGTGACCACCTGTGGATCTGATTGCTGCAAGACATAGGGGCTTAGGGCTGCGCCGGGCAGATGACCTAAAGCGGTTAACGCTCGCTACAAAACCCCTTTGAACCTGTGTAAATAAAGCCATAGAGCCTTACATGAGGGCTACCTCGTTGTTTATTAAGCATTGTAGTGTGCACTGTCATGTTTGAATTAATTTGGCCTTACCTTAATTATCATTTTGACGATATACTGTCTGAAAGGTTACTCTGAATCTAATAAGGTCAGAAATTATGAATTCTTAATTACGGCAATTAAGCTTTTAATTACTCCGTCAGCTCAAGTTAATCACCGTTTTACTGACAAGACGGCTTTACATGCTCTTAATTTTAGCTAATTTATGTTGCGCCTTGGAAACTAATTACGACAGTACTTCCTGAAGACAGGCAGCAAACCTCATTTTGCTCTTTTCATTTTCATAAAAAAAAATTGTTTCTTATCACTCCACATCCACAATCGTCAAACGGTACATTTGGAAGCAGCCTACAGTAATTGGGAGTACATTACGTTACTCCTAAAAGGGAAGTTCGAATCCGAAGACCACTTTTTGTGCCCTTTCTTTAATCCGATAAATATCGAAACGACGAAGTACGTGTTAATGAGGTTCCGCTTTTTCCATTATGTTGTTAAGAATGTGGCTAAACACTTTCGTAACGGGGGTCATCGGCTTAATGATGGTCTAGCAAGTCAAGCCCTCAACCAACGTCTTCACGAGCACAGACCTCTACACTATTTAACTGGATCAGACGGCGAAGTGAAGATAAGATGCTGGCTTGCGTGCACAGCGCCCTCTATATTAGGAGTTTTTGTCGCGGCAAATTACGACTCTGTTTTTTTTTTTATGATAGTAAATAATGTTTGTTATTGTGTTGCTTAAAGCGGTTGTTGTGACTATCCGATAAGCGGGCAGGAAATAAGTCCTAATCATTGATGTCTAAACTGCATTTATCCTCGCCTCGAAACTAATCTTACGCCGTAACTCACGTACGACCAATTGTATAGTGTACAATGTATTTTTTATTTGGACACTAATACGTGGTTGTTAATATTAGCATGTGTGGCTTGTCTATCAGTACCAAAGTTTATTAGTACCCCTAACTAGACTGGATGCTCGTGGCTGCATGGCGTCGAAGTCGCAGGATGGTTTACCAAAAAATCAATATCGATCAATAAACGCCACAGTCACTACTTCAGTACCGCAATTTTGAACTTGTTGGCACGTAGTAACGCTTCACTTCGCACAAAACTTTCTTGTCTAGTAAGTAAGTAAGTAAGTAAGTAAGTAAGTTTATTACAATAAACAATTGCAGTATAACAACACAGTATGTGCCCACATCCCACAAGAGCTGATGCCCGCGTGTGGCATGTAGGTACCATACAAGAAATTATAAAACAAAACATTGTATAAAAAGAAATAGTCGCTGCAAAACTTTAGGTACAACATGTAATTAATAATAGAATTATTTAACTATAAACATAAAACGAATTATAAAATAATGGGAAGGTAATAATTGACAATGTAAGACATACTTATTGCGAAAGAAAGTTTAGCTTACAATTTTGAATAACTTTTCTATAGACTCAGTAGTTAAAGCCAGTAGCCATTTATACAAGGATTTTTGGAATGGATAAACATCAACAATTTCTTTTAAGTTGTTTGGTAAACTATTGTATAGCTTGCTGCCAAGGAAATAGCTGCATTTATGTAATCTGTCTGGTTAGAACTTAAGCCCTCTCCAGACAGAAGAAAATTTCGTGCGAAGCGATGCGTTACTATGTGTCAACAAGGTCAAAATTGCTGCAATGTAACGGTTTGTGTTGCGTTTAAGGACCTATTTTGACATCTTTGGTAAATCTTTGGCGACCAGCCAGCCTGGTTAGGCCTTTAAAGCCCTCTCCAGACAGAGGACAATATCGTGCGGAGCGATGCTTAGATACGTGCCAACAAGGTCAAAATTGCTACAAACGTACGGTAGGTGCTTTTAACGACGATTTTGACATCTTTGGTACACCATCTTGCATTGCCGTGCAGCCGCGAGCAGCCATTCTGTTCAGGGCCTTATACGAACGTAGTGAGTATATTGCTCTAAGTTTATACTGTGCCCCAGTACCGTGTTTGCCTCGAGACAGAAGAAAATTTGAAGCGACGTGACGCATTACCACGTGCCGACAAGGACAAAATTGATGTCATAAAATGGCTAGTTTTCCATTCATCGACCGATTTTAACGTCTTTGGTACACCATCCCGCTTCGCGTAACAGCCGCGAGCAACCAGTCTGGTTCGGCCTTGGGCTAAGGGTTGGGTTATTTTTTCGTCGTTTATGGTATGAAATTCATTGTCAAACATGCGTTAGAAATGTTTCGTTAGGATTTCTTGTTCAAGCCGTCAAATTATCAAACGAAAATAAACATCCTGTTAAAATTCCAAAATTGGTTCAAAAACATATAAATTTCAGCAGGATATCCGACTCCATTTAAAAATGTGATGGCTCATTAATGCCATTCGTAACAAACTAACGCCAAAATATCTAGACAGTGAGTTATAGCTGTATATGTCTTAAATATAACTATACTTTTGCGGAGGGGAAATATTCATGCATCACCCTTTGTTGACGTTTGCACTCGTTAGCAATGAAGCGGAAAGAAAAATATATTAAGATTTAAACTATTGTGCGATATCATTATCATCCTTTGTATTTTTGGGCGTAGTGTCCATCTTTCCAGATAGAATAAATTCAGATTTGAATAATTATAATAAGAATAATAATAAATAAATGTTAAATAAATACAGATGCAAACCTGTTTACGTTGCCTTTTGGACTTATATGTCACACTGCCTGGGCGGGGAATCGAACCCCGCTTAGGCAGTCTATTTAACTCTTGTTGAGCCTTTGCCTTTCCGTCTTTAATAACTAAATGTTTAACCACTGTAAAAAAGTGACTTTGACCAGGAAGGGCAGAAAGCCGGTTATTCTGGTCCAAACTTAAAAGTAGTGCATAAGTATCCTATACGAACCAAGAAACCAAAAGCTAAGTTTATAAACAGTATTCTCGCCTTTTTAAAAGGGGAGTCAAGCTTTCCAAATTGAAAAATTTTCTAAAACTGTTAACAGATTTTGCAGTGACGGTTTCTTCAGCCAGAGAATTCCACACTGGGGTCAGCCTCACGGCAAAAAAGTGACGCTGGCAATACAGTCTGGTATTTTTTTTATGTATTATGTATTACATATTATCATCCTTTGCATTTACGGGTGCCACTGTCCATGTTTCCAGACTTGCTAAATTTAACCAAGCGAGCTACTTTTAAATTTGTTCTAAAATGCAAACCGACGCACCCATTTACACTCTCGGTCGTCATCCTAGAAGACAGTATACAGGTCGGCGCATTGTACTATAACACCTTTCGCCTTTAATATTAAAAATCCCCACGCCTGTTTAAACAACTTTTAAGGAGGGAAGTAAAAATAAGGCAAGATTCTTACTTCCGGCTACCAATAGTAATTGTACATTCAAAGCCGAGAGCAACATGAAAAGGCCAGTGAGAACAATTCCCAAAATTAGCAGCCATCATAAAAAGTGCAGGAGAAAGCCACTCGACTTAACATTTTTTCTTTCTTTTTTTTTTTTCTTTTCTTTTTTATCTTCCATTATCGCTGAGGTAAGAGTAATGAGGAAAGCCCCGAGCGTTAGTGTTGAAATGGAGAAAGCTTCTCTTTAGTAAGTCCTTTGTTCGATATTTAAAGGACTTTGGACTACTTTGTTAAAAAGAAAAGCGTGTTTAACAGTGCTGAAACTTTTGTTATGTCATGTTGATCTTATTATATTGTTGGTTTTTTTTTTCTAAGTGCCATAGTGCATAAGCTGCGAGCATCAAAGCACGAAAAATAGCACGAAAACCAGAAGAGAAGTTTTATTTGTTTACATTTTATAGTTCTGGCCTGTTTGTTTGTTACAATATGTAATTCTGTAACAGTAAATCGACCAAACTACGGGAGCATTTTTTATCAGCTCTTCCTCATAACCAGGAGTGCCTGCCTGATGCTAGAGAATCTATCTATATATTTCGCTTAGGAGCAGACTTAGCTCAGGAGCAGAGCTAAAAAGATTGTTAGGGATCAGGATTAAACGAAGCTTCAATAATCAGCAAGAAGGCGAGCGGGCTCATTCTTCCCACGGTAGCAAAGCAAAAGGGCGAGCAAAAGGGCGAGCGGCCGACAATGGGACCGGATATGCTCTCTAACAATTAGAAACAAACACTATTACTTCAATAATGTGACTATTACAGCCGAGTTGAAGCAGCGGGAATCAGATAGACCGGCGTATGTTACGCCGGGGAACAACTAGTCCCTGTTAATATTACCCTGCGTTCAATTTCTCGTTCCGCCAAAGGGTCGCAACACTACTTGAAACAATGCATTCCCGACCTTCACACTCTGCATCCCTTCCGGCGCTTGGCCGAAGCCGGTAACGCCAACATGGCACCAACTAACTTCCGGTTCTCGTCTGAATGAGATTCGCGAGAGACCAACCCTACAATCTATTTATTTATTTTATTTACAAAATTATTGTAACACCCTATAAAGAGCATAACAGCAATTTCAGATTAAAACAACAATTTTAAAAATAAAGGAACATGGCGGACACCCATCCCACGGTGCCCACCGTTCTCGCCTCTGCTCTCGCCTGAATGAGATTCGGACATACACATCTTATACTTCGTCATCACTCCTGTGGTGTGAGACAAAGAAACGTGATTACTACAGGCAAGTAGTATTGTGGTCATCGTGGCTGAGCGGTGAGAGAGCTTAGCCTGGTTGCTGGAGATTTGCGGATCGGATCTGGTCGAACCCCTGGAAAAGGGATCTTGGCAAAGTCCCGGTCGGGGTAGCGTGAGAGGCTACCATGCTCCTTCAGCGGCTATGGGATGTATTCTGGCTATTTCTGAATAATCTTTCGGCCCCGACGATGGTCGGAGGTTTCCGGGATCGAATCCCCGGACTGGCACCTCCCTTCTTCTTCTCTAAAAAAAAATCTGATAATGTTCAAAATTGAGCCGATTCAGCCATACAAGCATTAATTACTTTGGCTGACATAAGGCTCGTCAAAATTTAAATAAAAAATAATAATAAAAAAAAGTTGCTACAAATGAGAAAACGCTGCATATATTAAAAACGATACAAACATCAATTTATTAAATCGAACAACTATTGAAAATGAGTTCAAACGTTTGCCCGTGCTAGGATACATTTTGCAAACAGTATCACAGTTTAACTGTAGCTGTGCGTGTTTTACCCTAATCGTCGGACTTAAGTTTCTCCAACATTTTTGAGTTACAGCGGCTGAATTTCCTCCCCATGTTCAACTTTAATGGCTGTTCCCATGAAAGTCATAATCGTACGCACTTAGACGCTGGGCGTTGACAATAAACATTATATACTTTCTACATGCTCACCGACTGAGTACTATCAGTACGCATAACACCGGGTGATCGTAATTTAGTGGCTTATCTTACGTTGTATAGGGTTTTGCTAATACGCACGTGTCATATTAGGTATTTAATATAAAACCCTAAAAAGTTCCTCATGCTGTGATTGGGAAAAGTAAATTCTTTCTTGCAAGTAGCAGTGCTGTAACTGCATTAAAGCGAGAACGAGTTTTATTTGTTTAATCCAAGACTAAGGCCGCGTTTAGCAACGACTCGCCTTTGCATTCTCACATTAATCGCGATGGCAACTGTGTCGTTGCCATGGTAACAACGCTACCTACATTAGCTAAATCCGACATTGTTTGAGTAAATGCTCGCAGTCTTGTAATCAGTGACAATAAAATAAAGAATTCCTCCTGACGAAATGAGCTCCCCAGTCGTTTCTGAACTCATGTATTGACTGCTTTCAATGCGAGCTGGCAGAGCTAAAACCGCCGCCATGTTGGAAATTCAGATGATTTCTAGCTTCTAGCTGCGAGAAGGCGAAGACGAGTCGTTGAGTAAATGCGCCCTAACTGAAGTAGAAGCTGATCTTTGTCGTATTTCGACTCCACGCCAGTTCTCACGCATGTCAAGAAACTCCTCTTAGCGTTGCTTTAGTAAAGTAAGATTCTGGCGATGCTGAATGGACTGGCCTGGAGCTAGAAAACGAGACCCGCACCTTCTCTCTCAGACGGCCTTGTAACAAGGGGTTTTGGCCCTTTGAGTTTGGTTTGCACTCATTGGACGTACGCAAGAAAGGAGCCGTGTAAAGGAGCCGTGAGGTAGGGGTGCTGCCAGAGGGAAATAATGTGCAAAGTGTAAAAGTTTCCTAATGGTAAAAAAAAAAAATAAATAAAAAACGTGCTAAAATGTGAAAGATACGAGCAGAGACGTAAAAAAAAGGCAAAACTAACAAATTGAAGTACCAAATAAAGTACCAAATAAAGTACCAAATGAAGTACCAAAAGTAACCAATTGAATTCAAAGACCGGCTTAGAATTGCTCGAGCTGCGTCGCATTAAATTTGATCTAATCTTGACTTTTAAGATTCTACATGGTCTTTGCGATGTGAGCACTCCTTTCTTCGATTTGGCTCCTAACCCGTTTGGTACTCGTGGCCACAAATGGAAGCTTGCTAGACAGTCCTGTATTCATAATACTCGGTTAAATTTCTTCTCGGTTAGTGTGGTCCACGTTTGGAATGAGTGAAGGTACCGCTAACCAGTCCACAGTGCAGGGGTTTCGCCCTCTCGCTTGCAACAGAAAATCTTCTGCCCTATTTAAAACGCCCGTTTTAGGATGCGGTATTAGAGGTTCACAGCCCTTCCGTAGTCCTATCACCGTAACGTGGTGAAACTGTATTATTATTAAGTAAAGAAAATCAAATAACCCACTGTAATTTTGGATCATATTAGGTCTGAATTAGCAAAATACATAAAATATGAGGGACACTACTGCAAGAAACACGTAACTTTTTTTAAAATTTGGACTGAATTTGTACAATATCGTATAGCTGGTTTTGAAAATATGAATGATTATATGGGTACTTTTGTATGATGCACACAATCGAAAAGATTTTGCTGCCATTCAATAATTGAATTAAATACAGCAAGAAACAATTAAAAAAAAAAAAAAAAGACTTAACTAAGAGGAGAGCAGCAAATGTTCTTTATTCTCCAAAGAGCTCAAACATTTCTTGTAAGATTGAGGTGATAAACTTTTGTTATGTATTTGGAAGCTTGAGACAGATCTGATTTTTTAATTTGTGTTTTAAATCTTGTCATAAGTACGTTATTCATAAGTACGAATAATTACGTGGGTGTAAGACTGTTTTTATTATAAAAAATTGTTAAAGGCATACTGAAATAGAAAAAAAAACAAATTATTTAGAGAAATTACAAAGATTACTCGTAAAGAAAACTTTCTATTGAGGAATTGTGAAACTGGTGTGATATATTATGTGTGAATAAAGAAGAAATAGTGCATAAAAAATAAAAGTAAGTATGCGAAACAAGTAAAAAGTAAGTATGTGAAAAAAGTGAAAAATTTGAATAAAAAAGCAAACTGGTAGCACCCCTGCGGCGAGGAATGATCAACTAACTGGAAAATCGCATAATTGGAAGAACGTAACACAGTGTAACGGAAAATCGTCTAACGTCCCTGCCTCGTTCGCACTTCCGCGCTCGCTGCGGCTATTCATACAACATCAAAACCGCCGCCAGTCTGTGCAGCATGGCTTTGCAATGCTGCTTCCTGGCCAGCATAATAAATCTTATCAGGAACGCTTAAAATTTTTAATCTACCTACACTTGAAATGCGTCGCCTAGTAAATGATTTGGTCCTTTCGTAAGGTATTTTACATGATATGCACGACATAAACAGTAGCGAAGACTTGCATTCGAGGTTGTGAAAGAACTAGAGGTCATCTACTAAAGCTTGCAGTTAACTTAATTAAGACTGATTGCCGCAAATATATATATTTTTTTGCAACAGACTTGTCAATCAGGGTAGTTTGATTTAAATCACTGATTTAAATCTCTTGAATTATTTTTAAAAATCATTGATTTAAATCATTTTGCTTATTTTAGTACATTAACTCAATATTTTTTATTGAAAAATACTTCACTATATCGCAAAATGACTGCATTGTTGCTGGAGTGCACAAGATCAAACAAGGGGCTACAGCGACTATCTAGTCGCATTGGTCTTCTGTACAGTTCGTCCACTTCCAATGTTGAGGCGCACACCCCTATCATGCACTACAACAGCTATCTCTATTATATAATCTAAAAATAGTAACCATCAGAATTGCCCGTTACAAATGTGTTAGGTTTTAAGCTTATTTTACGTTTTATGCATAATTGTCAGCGTTTAGGCCTAATTTACAACTTTAATTTCGTAAGTAGCAACTAACGGAGATATTTGGATTGTATACAGTAAGCCTATTCATTTTTGCATCACGGTATGCCTCCGCGCACACAGTTACAGAATACAACGTAATGCCATAGATTAGAAAGTTAACTAGATGTACCCTCTCACCTCTTCCCAT
>JAHWFP010151941.1:28913-54690 GCA_023313725.1 Lithobius niger | reverse complement strand
ACGAAAGCAAAGCATTAGCAGAGGTATTAGTAGCCGCAACTTCCGCTAGAGGTCCGCGTAGGATGGGAATAGGTGAGACGGAACATCTAGTTAACTTTCTAATCTATGGTAATGCGCAACGCAGCCTAATATAGATCAGTGGTAGTAGGGAAGGGACAGGAGAAACGCTGCAGCAGCGACTCGTAGCAACTATTGACGTTGCCATGGTAACGTGATTTTAGATCTAATTTTCATTTTTTAGGCCTAATTTTTTTAACGGCAGTTATGGTTTCGTAAGTAGCAGATAGGCCTAATGGAGAATTTGGTTCGATCGTAAGCCTATTCATTCACGCAACAATGCGATAAGACTCTTTTGAAACGAAGCTAAAATGTTTTTGTTTTTACGGCTGCCTTAACACAAATCTTCAGGATTTCAATTCGACGATGAAATGTTATTATTTAATTTAGTTACGTCGAAGAAGTCTATTAGCTATAAGGAGGCAACGATGTTTTAATTTGCCATGTTATTTAACTAACTTCTCACACTGAATCGAACGTTGTAAACAGTGGTCGTCAATATCTGGTACGTTGCGAAGTTGAAAAAAGCGACGGACGGACGGACAAAGTCGTTGCAATAGTCTTCTCAGCCGGTACGGCTGTACAGAAGACTAAAACTAACAGGTTCAATTTCTGTGTAGGAGTATTCGCCTTACCATTTAGCAAGCATTAAGAGGCAATAAGGAATACAATGTTTCTTTTTTGTTTATCTAGTCTCTTAGCCTTTACATGGGATTTCCCAATGTAGGAACTAAAGTGAAACTGTGCAGATAGCTTAGAAAAGTCATTGTGGGTCTGGTTGAGTAGAGTGGGTTAAATAATGTCTGCAGCAGGTCGTAAAAAAATAACTCCCTAGTTTTTTTCTAATGAGACGCCTAAATGAAAATACAGTAATCGAGCAAGAAGATAATAGTTACTAGCCTATTGCAAGATAGATAAATTTCAGTTTAGTACGGTTATTATACCTAAAATACAGACATAAGGCTTGGTTGGCATAAGCAAAATGTCGTTTTTTGCTTACCTTCTCCTGTATTGTGCGAGTTTTTCTAATTATTGAGAATAAGAGCCTAAATAATGAAAACGTAACTGTCACCCAACTTTCGTTAAACAAGGGTTTGAATTAAATTTTGTTTTTTAATGATTTTTACCCCTCCAATTCCATGTTAAAATGTTGTATACAAAATAACTTACTTGGTATACCTACAATTCTGTGCGAAAACAAAATTTTTTGTGCCAAATCCAATTTAAATCAAAAAAATCTGATTTAAATAAAAAAAAAATCCGATTTTTTTTATTTAAAAAAATCATGATTTTTTTCCAGCCCTGTTGTCAATGTGTGTGGAACCATTTGCCTTCCGATGTCGTTTTGGCACCATCGTATACCACACGCCATGGCTGTTTGCTGTGACGTGCACATCACGTGACTGGGCTAGTCCAATCAGACGTCCAAACAGCCGTTGTTCTCGTTCGTCATTGGCTAACTCATGGTGACGTCACAGCAAACAGCCGTTGCGCTTGCTTTAAATATCTTTAAAAGGGTATTAAACCAAGTTGACCCTTCGAAGTTTGTTTATGTGTAAAGTGCGAACGTCCAACTGTTGTACGCTCATTCAAATATTTTAAATTGTTTTAAAATACAGGCGAGGTGTTAGCGATCAACCCTGATTCGTCCTTTGCCTATGGTATGAGCAACGAATTTAATATTATTATTATTGTCTAGTTAGGCGATTATCATTAGACGATTATCATTTATACGATATTCATTTAGGCAGATATTCGACAATTACCCCATTAGACGATTTTTCAGTAGACGTTCGTCCGACTCCCCGCACCCCTGAGTGGGGACAGTGGAAATGTTGGTTTCATTGCTGTACAGTTTTATGCGTTAGTATCTGTAACAGTATCGGCGCGTTTAGTAATACTAGCCAACAACGAACGTCGTTTTCATACTGAATTATCATGCAGACAAGTGGCATGATTAATCGATCAACCCTTCGTTGTAGCCCTTCCTTGCCTAAAAGTCCGATCTTCCCTATCCGTGACAGTGCCAGTAGAAAACGGTGCATTATATACTTCTCACCACTCTGTAAGGCAATTTTGGATCCGCCACTGAATGTGGCTTAGTTGGGTGACTGAACGCCAAAAGGCACACCGATTAGCCCAACAGGCAAGAAGTTCAGTATACCACACTTGAATGTCAGCTGGTTAACCTGAAAAAATCTTCCGATTTTTATCCCTGTCATAATGTCTGACCGGCAGGAGACGAAACCGTTCGCAAAGTGGGTGAAATAGCGTGTACTTTCCCTCCACTGTTGTATTAGCGGTGAGATAAACGAATATTTTAACTATAGGCGGAAAAACGACACACGGAAATAAAATGCCGTCTTGTCGGTAGTAGCAACAGATAAGTCTCGTTGGATAAGGTTGCTGTTTTCGTCCATAAGTCACTGGTTTCAAAATCCTGCTGTGAGAAAAGGTCATAGAATTGACTCTAACCTAAATTTTAGAACGCTTTCACAGCGGGGAAACTCTCAAGTAGATTTTTCTTTCCTTACTAATTCGTTACATTCGCTTGTTATGACTATGAATTCACACACCCGGTCCGCAGGAAAATTGCAGTCAAATTAAATTCTGAAATGATTATTTATCATACGGTTACCTGGAGTTTTTATAAAGAGTATGGGCACAGGGCTCGAAATAAAGGGGCGCAAGGCCAAATTTCCCCCATGGATCCCCAAACAACACCCAGCTAAGGTTCCTGCGGCACAAAATATTGCGCCCCTGAATTTTAAAATAGTTTAACCAAAAAAAGCTTGATGGTTTTCACAAATTCCTCCTGCAATTATGTTTTAAATAAATACAGATGCAAACCTATTTACGTTGCCTTTTGGACTTATATGTCAGACTGCCTGAGTGGGGAATCGAACCCACGACCTTTGAAATCAAAGGCCGAGGTCCTACCGCTGAGCCATACTGACACGGCCTAAAGGAAACATCCATAGGCAGCATTTAACACGCACACATGTATATATGTATATAGATGTATATGTGAGCATGTTAAATGCTGCCTATGGACGTTTCCTTTTGGCCGTGTCAGTATGGCTCAGCAGTAGGACCTCGGCCTTTGATTTCAAAGGTCGTGGGTTCGATTCCCCGCTCAGGCAGTCTGACATATAAGTCCAAAAGGCAACGTAAATAGGTTTGCATCTGTATTTATTTAACCCATCTTGAGCCATTGGCTTTTCCGTTTTGTATAACTAATTATGTTTTGCTATCGATTTTGGACAAACAATCCAGGATTCGTACAGGTGCTTGAAAACCTTAAAAATGCTTGAATTTGAAAAATCGGTTTCAAGGCCTTGAAAAGTCATTAAATTGTCATAATTTTCAGAACGATCCTTAAAAGTGCTTGAAATTCCGCATGCTTAATTCGATACGGAAGATTATCTTTGGAAACAGTTTTGTATTTCGTAAAACGACAATTAAGGTTCAATTAACGATGATTTGTTTTGCTCGTGCGCGTTAGGCTTAATCAATGGCTGTGGGACTGTTCTGCAGGACGTGGGGTTTTACAACGTTAAACTGACAGTTTAAAATTAATGTAATGAGTGGAAACTGTGACGAAAAACAGAAAGCTTTAAAAAATGTGTGACAAGTGCCTTTGCTGAAATGTTTTGTAGGCCTATCAGAATGATTATTATTGCAGTAGTAGGTCTAACAAAAAAAAGTTGGAAATAAATTAATGACAGATTTTTTTTATCCGGGTAACATAAATTAATCTTTTTTTTTTGGCCCAACTAAAAATGTAATGCGTAAAGTCACAATATAAATTATAATAGATCCTTGAAAAGTGCTTAAAATTTTTCGTTCGTTTGGTCCCTAAATTAGTTTTCGCACTTAATATACGAACCCTGATTTACATTATCAATACCTCAAGCAAATGATGACTTTAGTCTTTGACGTGTGCCCAGCGTTACCCACAGCAGCAGAAGGAGAGAGGGACAATTTTGCTAGGTGAACCCATCGGACCTTCCTAGGTTCTTTTACTAGGTTCCACAATCGACATGAGCACGAAACATCACAGGGCCCTTTTCTACCCGAAAATGAGAGGAAAAGCTGAGGCCGGACTCGATCCCACGACCTCTGGCCCGTGAGACGTCCATGCTAACCATCAGGCCACTTTGCCCCCTAGCGAGAGAGGACTGTCGTCATTCACATCAGCAACGCCACTTGGCAATAGCTAGTGAGAGTGGCATTTCTTTCACCCAAACTTTAACGTTCCTTTCCCACCGCCTCTCCCCCTCGGCAATAATGTTGACGACAATTTTCGAAAGATGGAATAGAAAAATATAAATACAGAAGTCAATGGCCAGCTGCGGAAGTTTCAGTAACGGCACATGAGCGCTGGAAAGTTGAGCGTCATCTATAACCATAATTGGGACCAGTCAACAAAACCACGAGGAAGAAGTGGGAAAATGGCTGACAACGTGAATACATGTACGACAGCATCCGTCCTAATACAGATTACCAACTAGTAACGATAAAATTTCATCATGCGTGTGTGAAGTCACGACGACACACAGTACTCATTGTGCAAAAGAGGGTGCATATATTTTCTCATTATTTATGCTTGGCGCTTGTAAGCAAAAAAATTGCGCAGATAAGCAGCAATGCGGGAGAGGAAGGTATTGCTCACAGTATGGTGATTCCAAAAGAAATACACAGCTTGAAGCGTTTATTAAACGAAAACTATTCAACTTTTCGATGAATAGTTTACATCGTCATGTTCTGCAACTCATTAATTTCGCCTTGCAAGTCATAAATGTTCAATGTGTACTATCTTAGGTACCCGGCATATAGAGCAGTGACATTTGCCGCCATATTGGCACCAGTATGGGTTTTGGAGGGCATAACTGCAAGGTGCACTACATAAAAAAGGAGGGAAAAACAACGGAAAAACGGATTTCTTAGGTTAAAATAACGTTATTTTCTCCAACAACAAAAATCGCGCGTTTTAGCTCTAAGAAATCACTCTTCACAGCATCGGCTTCAGTATGACGCCCTTCTGTTTCTCTCTGCAGTGCCCCTTGCAGCTAACCCATTAAGGCTCCAGCATAGAGTTATATACAATAATACTACGTCGTGCCGCTGCTCTATATCCATGCGATAATCAAATTCCTGCCAAACACAGTTTATCATATCCTCGCCAATTACAGCAATTTCTGTTTGTTATCCGTTGCTTTAGATCTTGTAGGTTGGTTGGAAGGGGACGATTAAACACCTTATCTTTGACATATCGCCACACAAAAAATTCACATGATATTAGATCAGGGCTTCGTAGCAGTGCCGCAATTAAGGGGAGGGAGTGCAGGGGAGTGAGTTGGAACACACTAATCCAGAGTCGCATACTTAAACGTGCTAATAAGGCTTCATTCATTCCGTATTAAAGAATGAGAAGATAAATTAAGTGAGATTGATGTACGTTAGGTTACATTTGATTTGTGTTTGATGGGACGTCTACTTCTAGAACTACTTCTGGTTCGGATTACTGCTAACTAGCGAGTGAAACGGTAATTCGAAAGATTGCGTCAGAATTGATCGTTAGCCCCGGTTCGTTTATTGCTGCTGTCGGTAACGCATTACACCATTATAAATACGCCTCACAGGAGCTATACAGTGAGAAGACATCCGAAATGCATCTTCATTCCAGAAATTGTCACTTGTAAGTTATTTTAACCGTTTTAATAGCTAGACTGTATTCGTTTCCACAGCAACCAAGACAGCGAGCAACAGACTGATACTTAGACGGCAGTGGCTTGGCTTCCGACAGTGCAGCAGCAAAGAGATTTGAAATTAGATAAATACAAATAAATTACGAATATGGATGTAAAAACGTATAGCTAATTTAACTGCTACATAAGCGTTAGGATAATTTTACTAATGCGGAAATTAAAGCTTTTCAGTGGCATTCTATGATCGCCGTTTCTTCAGATATGCAACCTGCTAACGTCTGCATATAAGCGTATTAAAAAAAAAACACGAAACTGAAACTCCGAAAGTGATGGCGAGGCTACTTCATGTAATCCTCAACTAACAGACTCTCTAAAAAAATCAATAAAAGTGCAACAACATTAATACAAAATGCAGAAATTCTTACATACTCCCACAAATGATTGTAATTGATTTATTAATACACTGATAAAGTCATTCTCGCGAGATACTCTGATTAAATACCCTTCCTGCAGCATGTAGTTATTGATATTTTTGGAGCACTCAATTTTTTACTCCCATAAACTCGTTCGTGCTTGAGTTGGCAATAAGCTCCCTCGTCACTTCGTGACTGGGGATCTTAATATTTAGCAAAAACAAGCACTCACGAGTTTAATAGGAGCAAAAACTTTCGTGCACCAAAAAATTATCGATAACTATCCTTGCGGTCGGGATATTACCTATGATAACAGATGGTGTGTTCCCAACGTTTATGAAAATAGCATCACAATCTTTTGAGTTAAAACCTCCCCAAATGTTAAACCATAAAAGGAGGTAATTGGAGTCAAACGTGAACGGAATGTCAAATTTATTTTATTCGCATAAATTATTTTTTTTGAGTGGAATTATTTAGTAATAAGTAGTAGTAGTAGTAGCTAGCATGAAATCAACGCTGTTGAGATACCGTTTTCGTATTGAAATCCTAATTATTCACAGCTCAGAAACACGATTTTCCATTGTCTCCTCGGTAAACCCCGTCGATGTATACTTTTTCCGAAGTAGACAAATTGATAATGTTTAACACTAGCAGGACACTTTTTTGCGAGCGTCATTGTTGTAACCTCGTCGCTTGACAAAATCCATGGTGTGAACAAAAAATGTGGTGAAAAAGACAAAACAATGAAGCAAGTCGCCTAAATTCAACAAACCCAAAAAAGAAACTTGTCATAGTTTCTTGAAAAATTAATCTGATGAATTTGGCCTTGGAGAGATGAAGGAGATGGTTGGAGCGTCTGAGTTGTGATGTGGATTTCAATGGTTCGAGTCCCGGTCAGGTTGTGTGGAAATATAAGTCCACAGTGAAGACTTTTTTTTTAATGTGTGTTTCTTTTACTTCTGGTCAAGTATGTTAAAAATCCATTTCCTGAAAAGAAGTGGCAATACAATTTATCAGTAATAATCCACTAAATAATGCTTTTTAGGTTATGTTTTTAATTATCTTTTAAATAATTTGTTAAACATAAGTTTCTAAATAATCCGTGGATTGGGTCTTTATTTCCAGGTGAAGTAATGTGGACGATATATAATGTGGTGGACTGCAAAGTTAACTTGCACGATCGTCGAGAAAATGGTTTGCCTCCAACAAAATAGGCCTATGCCTCCGGAACAAATTTTTTTACTATGTTAAAAGGTCAATTCAGTTTTAACTATTTTCTCAATTTACAGGTTTATTTTTATTACTAAGCCAGTCACGCTATGTTTACCTGGAACGGAAACTTAATGATTGATGTTGTTTCGTCTAAGCCTATAAAATGAGACGAGTCTATGAATTTAATTGTACGTATTCTTTAAGGAAAAGTGTTAATAAGGTGACTAACCCAAACCGCGGCCACTAACTCAAACGCGTAAGCTTTGTTCCGAGAATTACTAAGTGTTTTTTTTTTCTTTTCTGTAAGTTCACATCCTGCAACTAGAAGATGTTATTAAGTCTAATTACTTTCAGCACTGTCTACTACGTTAGGCAAGGATTATTGGCCGAGCAAGCAAAGCGATCTAGGACGAATACGCCACTGAAATTTGAATTTGTGTCTGTAGTTTGTGTGTCTGCTAACGTTAGCAATTTTGTTAGGATATGATCACTTTAGCAATTTTGTTCTGATTGGGTTGAAATTTCATAGCTTCCGCGTGTGAAATGCACGAGTTCGAAAAATAAATTCCTGCGGCAAATATTTTCGGACGGACGTTGTATCCGATTTTTAGAAGCGGCGGTAAAGGAGCCCAACTGACAAGGCTAATGGCCCCGAGCACTACATGAACAACACAAAGTCAACTGCCAACGTTCTTTTAGTGTGAAGAAAGCACAAAATGATTACAAATATAAAAAAAAAATATTAGTTCTGTCTCTTTTGACAGTAATAGTTATAATTTCTACATCAAAACGCGTCATGCAGAGCAATCCGGATGTGCTCATTGGCTCCTTCGCTTGCTTCCGTGTTGGATATGTTCGCTTTTACTTCGCTGTTCACTTACAGCAGTGGTTTTTAACCTTTTCGGGTTTGCGGGACTCTTCGATGTTGCCAATAATTGTACATGTGTCCCCGGACAGGGATTGGGGAGGGGGGGGGGGGAGGTATATGGGGGAACAGTGGGAAAATGAGTAAAATTGCGCATATTTCAATTATTAATGGTCATTACCGGCATGTTATACTTAACGGGATATACTGCGTCGATCAGTACTACCGAAGCATCGACGGTACTGCCAGAACAGTGAAGGTGGCAGAATAGTGAATAAATTCAAGAGTCTTCAATGCCTTCTGAGATAAAAGCTACATTGGCTCATTTTCCGGCTTCACATCTGCAAACTTCAACCACGGGAACTGTAACTTTGTGCACGTTTACATCTGCTTTTTTTTCCTTTTTTTTTACTTGTGTATGACATAATGATGCAATGGAAAATTATGATTTTTTTTTTACTTGTTTTATTTGTACGCCTCAGTCTCGCAACACTCCTTGTAGGGATGGGTCGGTAACCGAAACCGAAACCGAATTTTCGGTTTTTACTGAAAACGGACACCGAAACCGATTCGGATTTTGTGTCGGTTTTTCGTACGGTGTTCGAAAACCAAAAAAAAATGATTTGTCGTTTTAGATTTTTTTAATAATTATCATTTCCTACGTATAAATGACAGCAAAGCTCCTGGCTATTAAAACGAAAATAGTAGAGGAAAATGGTGCCACAGGTATACTCACGGTGTATGACGCTGCTGAAAGTGAAAGCAGGAGTAAGTTGAAGCTAGTAATACAACTGTTGCAAGAAAAAAAAAATTAGGAAAATCCGGTTGGGGTGGATGGTGGCAAAAACCGATACCGAAACCAAAACCGACGTTTTTTGGGCGTGAAAACCGAAACCCGAACGGAAATCAAAAATATGAAACCGACCCATCCCTAACGCCTTGATGTCTTTCATGGCACTCCACGGTGCTGCGGCACACCGGTTGAAAACCACTGACTTACAGTCTTGGCTTCGATGTTCGATTGCTTAATATTCAGAAATTACAGTGGAAGATTGAAAGAGAATATACAATGCAAACTAACGTATTATTCTAGCGGGGGGGGGGGGCCCCTCCAAACTACGGGCCAGGGGCCAGTTGCAACCCCCGCGAAGCACTTTTGTCCGGCCAATGCTTGATTTTCCACTAAATGCTATTTTTCAGCTGTTTTTGTGCTCTTGAAGGTGTATACTCCTTTACCCTGAGTGAAAGAAGGTTACATTTACGAAACTAGGAAGATCACGACCTTGTTCAGGAATGACTGATGAGCATCTGTATGAACTGCTTCGCATTGGAGTTTCCACTTTTTTAACATCGATAAATTACCAAGCGAAAAGTCACCTCATTTAGTTACTAACAATGGTGTCTGGGAAATGGGATTTTGGTGAGGAGCAACTGTAGTTTTGGGGCAGGGGTGAAATAAACCGTTATCTTAATTTACAAAAACGCAACATAACTAGTATTTGGTAATGGAGCTTGGTCACTACACCTGGGAAGGGAGGGGATGGATGGGCACCGCTGAAACTCACTAGGACCAGACAGGAAAAATCCGGCCCGCGAAAGATAAGCAATTGAGCTATATGGCCCTCAATTTGAAAAGTTTGGGAAAAGTTGTGATAGGGATGTTTTAAAAGTCAGCGGCTTGCTTGCTGAGCGCTGAGTTTGCTTGGTCTCGGCTTCCTACGCTATTCTCATTTTCAAGCTGAGATTAAAAACGACGTTATTTGAAGTTTACTAAGCACAAACATGGCCGACAGTAACAAAATCAGTTATTATATCTCTTTTCTCTGTTTTATCGCATTATTAGTAGCGTTCAAGAAGATGAGAGTAAAGACTAAGCAATTGAGCTGCTGGCATCTATCAATATCGTACTTATCACGCACGTATCATGGAGATTTATTGCTTGTATGATGATTGTTGCCGATTGTTGCTCCGCGGCAATGGCGCATGCGCACATCGTGCCCCCATATTGGTTGCGTAAGCTCAGCGAACTCAGCACCCTTTTTCCTCGCTTACTTGGCTCGCCAGCGGCTGCCAAGCCGCTGACTTTAAAAACGACGGAAAAGTTTCTCAGCGGCAAGCGGCTTGAATTAAAAAACGGGAAAGCTTGTCTCGCTGCCAAGCGGCTCGCAAGCCGCTGACTTTAAAAACATCCCTACTAGCATTCCTCGCGCGCTTGTATTTATTTATATAAATCATTCTCTGATTTTTCGCTTAACTTGGCCAAAACTAGTCAAAGTAGTGAGTTCAGCTGGTAACTGGTTAAAAATTGTTAGTATGTGTAAAAATTTTGAGAAGTTAGAGAAGTTTTTTCAGTGAAGTTTTGCTCAGTACATTTTTCATGAACTTCGTGTTTATTTATTTATTGTTTGCTTCAAGAAATCTTGACCGAATCAATTTCAACGTTTTACTTGAATCAATATAAATAAGGAGGTGAACCTGTTTCCGGTGACCTTGTACTTTAACGTGAGTCTGTCCGAGAGGGGAATTGAACCAACGATCTTTGATTTGAGATCTTTGATCTTCGAATTCCTTATTTATTTGTTCAACTTCAGTGTAGACGTTTCACACTTTTTCGAAGGTGTAGCTGGTGGGGGTGGGGGCTGGGCTCACAGAATTACTCCTCATTGTAATGTAAATGAATATTTACCTTACTTTAGGCAATGGCGAAAAGGTGGGGGGGGGGGGCCTTCTGAAGTCAACAGTTAAAAAAACATCGAGGTATTACAACGTACAAAGCTTACTATACTTCCGAGACGAAACAGCATTGTCCTAACAGCAGACGACTTAGAGGTTCAGTACCTAAATTCTACATCCTTCTTTAAAGGGGGATTGCCACCAAATGTTAGGCTGCAGCACCTACAGCCATTTACCGTTATCTGGTTCTCGATCCTGACTACAGCCACCCCTGACATTTTCGGGAAGAGAAGGGGCGTGTAAAAAATCCTAGGAATTTCTGATTGGAATTAGCTAGCAAAATTGCCCCTCTCTCCTTCTTTCAACAACCGAAGGAACATACAAATCAATTTCTTTTTATGAAACAAACAAGCTACGTGCCTCCTTAATTATTGAGTGTAAAGTTGGTGCGTGTACGTGCACCAGGAAGCAAGCGGTAAAATTAAGCTTAACGTAAGAACAGGCGATTTTTTTCTTACACGGAACGACTGTTTCGAAACGCAGATTTGGAACCGCTAGAAGGGCGCCTTCTAGTGAGAGTGATATCGTTAATCTTGACCGCTTCCTCACTGGTGCACGTGGACGCACGAACTTTCCACTGAGTAATAATTAAGGAAACTCACGTCTTGTTTGTTGTGTAAAAAGAAATTTTTTGGGCATTCTTTCTCTTGTTGAAATCAAGTCCTACATAGAACTAAATAATGGTAGACGGCGCTAGATGCTGTTGCCTGTCATTCACTAAATAATAAATAGCCATAAATCGCTGGAAATAATATTAAGGAAAATTGGAAATTAGCCAACAGCGAAAATCATGTGATTGTATGATTTTCGGTGTTGGCTAATTTCCAATTTTCCTTAATATTCGCTGAATAGGCACCTTTAAGTTTGATGGTACCAAATGATGGAAACAGCACCCAGTGCGTGCTTCAGTTCCTTCTATGTTTATCGGCTAACCTGACTTTTGTTTGCGGGTATAGGCTAACTTTGGTGTCTTCTGTTTAGTTGGGGAATCTGGCTAAGCAACATTAGAATTTCAAATTAATAAGACTGAAGTCAATCCCTTGGCCAGGATCTAGCTGGTTCAAAGGGAAGGAATGTTATATGGTTCTAACTTGGGGGCGCTGCGTGGGGCGCTGCGTGGGCCCTGGTCAGTTCGCTGCGTGGTTGGAAATATTTGTTCACATTATTGGAGCGTCATAGCAAATCCACTGTGATACATCGTTCAGTTAAAACGTGTGGCATAATAACTATTTAAGCTGCGACGTATTGATGTTTTGACCACCTTGGTGCGTCGATCCAAGTTAAATAAGCAGTTGGAGATTGTTGTTGTTGTCATGATTTTGGGATTTGCAATTGTTGATGCGAAAAGTCTACTTTCCGCTAAACGGACGCATCACACGCTAGTGGGTTGTGGGGAGTAGAAACGGAACAGTTGCCTGAATCCTAGTATGGGATAGCCCAGAAAACCTTCAAGCCTATAACCGGTGAAGTCCCTTTACGTGCAAAGTTGATGATACTTACTTGACACAAACCTTGCTTAAGCAAAAATGTGAATGATGGAAATCCCGAACTGGTAGCATCTTTCTCTCTTCCCGAACCAAAATGAAATAACAGGAGAACCGGACGAAGCCCGAGACTCAAAATTAGTTTTAGTTAGAATTTCAAGGTGACGAAAAAGCTAGATAATTGGGAGAGCGAACTTCTGACTTTAGACTTCAGGGTTGAATTAGGTTTAGGGAAAGGGCTTAAGTTAGGTTTGGGAAGTCTTACCGTAACCGTAACTAAAGAAGGCAGAAATCAGGCCTACTAAAAGCTTACGCAGCCCAGAAATTCCCCTAACCAAGGACCTAGCAGGAGTCGAGGAGGACCAGCCGGGTGGCTCGCCCTAAGGCTTTCTGAGTTTGCATGCTGGCTCCCTTGGTTAAATACGTTTTGGTTGCCCCTGACAACTGCGAAATAACATGGGTATTTCGGGTAATCGAAACTTCTAGAAGGTTCCAGAGGCAGGAACCGGAAAGGAAATAACAATACATAGATAATTCAAACCATGACAGATTTAACAGATAAAGACTTATTTGGCCATAAGCCCCAGCAAACATTGGCTAGCTAGCAAGATTCGCACACAAGGTGATAAAGGTTACTGGAGCCGAAACATTGCGCATGGAGCATAACGTCCTATTAAATCTGCATGATTTCTGAGAAAAGGAAGGTAGCACAAGCGTGACTCCGATTTCTTCAGACCTCTAAAATCTCAGAGAAGCCTGCAGAACCGTGATACACGCCGTGCACGCATCTTTCCTATCTCTGTTGAAGCCGTTTAACCCACGGATCTGTGGCGGAATTTTCTAACAAACGATGGAAGACTTAAAACCCAGTTGGTATGGTCTAACATACTATTTATTCATGTTAGGGGTCTGGATGGTTCCTCTCTCTCTTTTACTGCGTACCGTGGTAACGCTTGTTTGATCAAATCACGTCATCCTAGACCAAAGGGCCTAATTGTGGACGGGATGGGAGGCATATAGGCGGATAAACGCACGCTGAATTCTCCGAACCCACCGCTTTACGTCTCCCTACTTTCATTAGTTCTCCAGTGGCCCTGAGTAGGCTAATCCAAGGGTCATAAGTCACGAAACCAGGGAAGTCAAATAGTATGGAAAGGCACAGTTCAGTAGGCCTAAAATCCAACATGGTGTCGTGTCTTCCGGTGGCTTTAAAGCTTGCTCATTGATTTCTGCTCTTACCTCGCTAGTAATTCTAGTATGGGTATGAGTAATCGGCAAATTCATGAAGTGACCATGTGTACTCCAGTTATTGTTTATTTCTAAAAGTGTTATATTGTTATTAATCTCGTTCCATTAATTATTTCTCTATTTTATGTTGTCATACGAGCCTAATATTTCTTATTATTTTAACTCATACTTTTAACTCATTATTATCCTTAAATTAAATCCCATTACTGATCATATCGTTAATCTTGTATACAAATTCATATTTCCCCATGTATACTCATCCTCTACGAGACACGAGAGAGCCCGATCATCCCAGATGACGTAGTGGTCTTGACAATGCGTTAGAACAGGACTTCATTTTCACGTCGCCGTCCCTTGCTGGTTGGTTCGTCGCCGTCATGCCACTCTGCCTTGGTTTTGTCATTCTGAAGCTGCTGACGTCACTTCATTCCCAAGGGACGTAACTCAAGATGTCTGCCACGACTGTTTCTTGTATGCCGATATCCAAAGAAGCCCCGTCGTCTAAATCCGACTAAATCCTGCCATCCTACAGCATCCGTTAGCCCCAACAGCAACATCGTGTCTGAAAGCCTGATAAGGCAAAATTAACTTAAGTACATCCTTAGTTGCCAGAGTTAATGGTGTCTCGTATCGAGTTCTTCATTAGTGGGCGTGGCTGGGGTGTGGTTAGCGTTTTACGTCGTGGGATTCACTGTGGTGGTACGGGTTGGTTTAGCTTGGCTAATTATGGAATGGTGCAAAAGGTTTACTCCGTGATGCCAAAATAGCACTAGTAACGAGTGATTTACGGATAGGGTTGGCAGTAGTTACGTGTATTCCCGAAGCCTAATTGTTTATTTTCTGTTCTTAGTGGGAACAAGTAATGTGTGCTCTAAACGAAGATTCATGGTCCCCGTATCTTAGTGTTTAGCGCGAAGCTACACTGTAGGTAATCGTAGTCGTGTTACCCTAACCGTTATTCTCAAGCCTATTTCACTACTAGCTGCTTGCCCACCTGGCCATGGTATAATCCGTAACTTTCTGTAATTCTATCGTTCATTTGGGGTTTGGTTGTGACGCAAGATATACTTGTAGCAATAAACATAATTGTTGTTCATTAGGGCCTTAGGGCTTCGGGCAGATGACCAGGAGTGGTTAACGCTCGTTAAACCCTTTAACCCTTTTAAAGAGAAACTCCAGTGTGGTTTTAAGGTCATTCGTTAGATATAGGGGTACTAAAAATACTAGTGTGCGTCCTTCCCTCTCCAACACCCGGGCCTTCCCTCCCAAAACACCCCCCCCCCCCACGGGGAAAAGGTAGGGCAATGGCTACCAAAAGGGAGCAAGAAACAAGAAAAGAAGGCGTCGCTTACGACTGTATTTGGGTGAAGAAGGAAGAGCAAAAGCTAGAGCGCAAGCGTGATACAACAAATGAGGGAGGTGTATAAATGAGAATGAACAGCAACGAAAACGACAATCATAGCAGTGTAAGGATAGCAATACCCGTGACTTTTATATTGTTGCAGTACTATGGCAAGAAAATAAATAAAAAAGAGCTAGGTCCTTGTAGAAAAACTGAATTGAACTGCTAAGCTGATACAATATTGCCAATAAACAGGATACATTTGTGAGGTGTCACGCTTACAACGAAAGTGGAGGTGAGGTGGGGAAAAGATTAAAACAATCGTTATTGAACAAGATACACAGGTTCCTTCATGTTAGGGGACTTTAACCGCTGCCAAGGATGGGTTTATCATATCAAAAACCCGAACTGGTAAAAGGGGCCGTCAAGTTCCGAATGGTTCGGCCCTTCAAAGGAGTGATATCAACACACCGAAACATTCGCCAAGTTAATCGCACCGCTTAATAATTCGAAGATTAAATGAAAACTAGAACATTGCTACTTTCGGTAGCAATGTTCAAGTTTTCAATTAACGTCCAAAGTATTATTCGGTGCGATTAAGTTGGCGAATTGTTTTGGTGTGTTGATATCACTCCTTTGAAGGGCCGAACCATTCAGAACTTGGCGGCCCATTTTACCAGTTCTGGTTTTTGATATGATATCACTCCTTTTTTTTTTAAATTGTGTATTGACTTAACTCCACTACCGTGCAGATGAGTAATAAAGTACCACGTCAACAAGAAATTGGTTTTCAACAATTTGCTACTACCCTTTGCCTATAGGCCGAACCATTCTCAACTTAGTCACCCCTTTATTGGTTTTTGGTTTGGTTTTAATTTTGTTGTAATTTGTTGTATTTAGTTAGTTTTGGTGTGTTGATATCACTCCTTTGAAGGGCCGAACCACTCTCAACTTGGTGGCCTCCTTACCAGTTTTTGGCTTTGTTTATTTTGCTTTGTTTTTACACTTAGTTTATTTTTCGTGAATTGGACGTGAATACAATTTCTTTGCAACGTTGTTCAGATTTATCGTGATACACTAGTGTCTGCCTAGGCACACGTTCTCATTGTCGGAAATTAGGCCGTCCAATGAGAGACGACGCCGACAATACTAACAATGGTTATAACAATATTTTCGTAATTACGCGCCCTCCCACGCCATCCCTGTTACTCCCCCAGGCTCCAAACCATAAAAGGTACGCAGTTCGTATTGTACTGCACCCATTCGTCCAGTTTCATAGCTAGAAGCCTTCCCGTTATCTCGGAATCGATGAATAATCACCCTATGGGATTTAACATGGGGATGAGCGGACTAGCTAGCTAGCTAGGTTGTAACACATTTTTAACGTTATTGAGGGGCAGATTTTGCATTGAAAGCAGCATAGCTGACATTCAAACACGAGTTAATTTTTGTCAGGTGGGTCATTGCTCTCGATTTCAACATAATTTAAGCTTTTGTATCGCATTATTATTTTTCTCCAAGTACCTGAAATGTGCCCAACTATGCTTTTAAGATATAAGACACTGTCGCTATGACGTCACGCTACAATGGTTTGCAACCTCGACATTTAAATTGATGTGATGTTTGTTGTGATGTTTGTTGCCTAACTTGGCGCGACACACTAGCGTGAGTCTAAATTTTCTTCACGTCTGAATTTAACTGAGTTTTCAGCAGTGTGTCTTCATTATATGTATAAATAGCTGTACCCCCGGCGTAACGTACGCTGGTCTAGCCGGTTACCGTATTCCTTTGCTGGGCAGCATATAATGAACATGACGCAGACGCCCCCCCCCCATTGTCCCCTACCCGGCCTTCCCTTGGCCCCCTCTCCACTATATTCTCCCACTGCATGGTCAGATTTCCCCCATGTGTCTACTCCCTGGTAACCCCTTAACCCCCCCCCCGCCTCCCCGAATTGCCACATTGTGGGGTATAAATATCTCCCCCCCCCCATCCGTGCTCCCCTCCCCTTCAACCCCTGCTGTTTTGTTTTCATAGGGAAGCAAATGTCTCTTTTGAATGGAGGACCCCACTGTTATGGTGTGAATTGCCTGTTTCTCCGTTCTGATACCAAGCGCGATATACCCAACAACGATCGAGCATGCAGTGATTGGTCAACCGTTTTTGAAAGTCTTCAAGTCGGCTCTAAAGAGCTAGCATTTCGTTTGTGACTGATTGTTACAGGGCCCAACCGTTCACATTGTCGGGCGCTTGCTCTCTGTCTTTGCGGCCGTGGCAAGTATGAACCTGCTTGACCTCTTGCTGATTGTTACAGGGCACATCCTTGAAGCTATTCAACTCGGCTGTAATAGCCAGCATTATGGAAGCAGTATTTCGTTTATTACTGACTAGCAGGACCCGTGCATGCTGCACGGTGGATTGATTCTCCCGGTGCTTGGTCTTCATAGGAAAGTAAATCGCGTATGCAATATTTCATTCATTAGTATACTGTATCTTCACTTTTACTCTCGCCCCTCCTCTTCCCCTCGTCCTCTATCCCTCCTTTTTTTGCCCCCCCCCCCCCCCCTCCAACAGCAAGTTAATTTCCGTGATTGTCTCCAGGTCATAGCCTCTCCCGGTATTTGGTCTTCTTAGGAAGTCAATCGCGTTTGCATTATTTCATTAGTACTCCCACACCCATACTTGAGAAAGTCAGCATTCAGTACGCAAGCAACCCCCTTGCTGCAAGGTAATTTCCGTAATTGTTTCCGTCAACTTAGAAACAATTTTCCAGTTCCAGTTTGCTTTACAGAGGCCTTAGCCAAATGCCATGCGTCTCAAATCCACTAGGAATACAGCCACACAATTTTCCTTCATTTGCGCCAACAATGCCACATTCACGCGACCGGACTCAGTTTGCAAGGTAGCAATGAATCGTGACGTGCATCGCAATTGTAGTCAAGTTTAAAGCGATTGTTGCACGTGTTTTTACTGTAATTGATTTTCACTCTCCTTACTTTTGCCGGAATGAGTATAATATTAGTAGATTGTTACAGACATTGTTAAGTCGCTCGCCCTTCTTTCATTGTAGTGCATGATGATTTGCTCAGTTCCACCGAAGTTTCATGATTTTGCAAGTGCCGCTCATATAGATAGATCCACTGCTGCAACAATGGTCCAACAATGAAAGAGATGTACAAGTGCCTATAAAACACAATCAGACAGATCAATTATAGTTCTTTCTGTTCAGCATCCAGCGTGTTTGCTGATTTTATTACCTCATCTTCCAGGCTTACATTTTTAAGTTGTCGTAAGAATGTTGATTTTGAAAGGGACAATATTTTTTAATAGGTGCTTGGGTAGGACGCCCCCATTACATTGGGGGCCCTACGCGATGGCTTTGTCCGTGTATGTCCTCCGGCTCTGACGGAGGACGGGGTTTCGCTTTGGTCCCTGATGGTAAAAAAAAAAATTTGGCAGCAAACAAACCATTGATGTGGTTGCTGCAACGGGTGTTTGTTTACCGGCCAAATTTTGAGTATTATTTTTTTTAATTTTTGGTCAAGACAAAATTCTGCTGACGTTGTATTAACTGCCCGTCCAGTCATGGTACTCAATGCTTCCAGATTACACAGTGTTAACTCGGCCAGCTTTGGCTTTCTTCCGTCGACTGAATTTTATTTAATAACTAGCATCGTACCCGGCTTCGCCCGGGGATTTGTTTGACCCGTGGTTGTTTCCCAGTATTTGCTCGCTGCTGCCCTGATTGTTCACTGCAACAGTCGATTTTCGTTTGTGTAAAACTTCCGCTTTCCGCCAATCCTCTCTCTCCCCTCTCCCCTCCTCCTTTTATCCCGTCCTCTCCCTCTCGTCTTGGTTTCCTTCCCTTTCTCCACTTTACTATACGTAGTTGAACACGTACCCGGCTCCCGGCTCCCGGCTCCCGTGCTTGTTTGTTTGTTCTCTTCTAGGTTCAGTTAATGAGTAATCGTATGCTTAATGGTAACAGCTCACTTTGCCCCCCCCCCCCACTCCCAGTCTTTCGCTGTGGCTTAAGCGACGCGTACCGTGTCAAAAAGAAGTGTGCATGACGTCATGTAATACTTGCCCTTGAGATTACCACGGTGTTTAGTTAGAAGAAGAATTGTTAGAGCCAATTGTTAGTCGAGGCAACAATGTGCCAATTTCAACTTCTTTTCAGGGCAATAACGTCCCAGTTTCAACTTCAAGCCTAAGAATTGACACACTCGCACGTTTTCATTGTTCCCCTTCCGGGAGTCGTTGTTGCGGTTGCTTCATTTCTGCTATGAGACTTTGGTTTATAATGTAAGAAGATGTAATAGCTTTGTTGCATACGCAACTGAGTGGGAAGGACCCATTGCTGGCCATTGACACCCAGTCAAAATTTAAAATTTTAAAGGAAAACAATAAAATACAAAATAACATTGCAGGACAGGTCAATTATTGTGGTCACATGAGAATTAAAGAACAAATAAAAACTCTGAACAGTTAGAAACTAACTGGAGTCAATCACGTTTCTTAATAATAATAATAAAACACAGTAGGAAGGCAATAACGAAGGAGCTAAAACTTTTTAAAAAACACAATAAAAACATTTTAAAACTTTTTAAGGACCATATAAACACAATGAAAAGGCAATAGAGCAGTGAACTGAAGTTTAAAAGCGCATAAAAACCTTTTCAAGTCACATCTGGACAGCCTACTTTTAAAAGTAGATAGATTAGGTGTTTTGACCACCTCATCAGGAAGGGCGTGCCATGGTACGTACGACAACTCGGTTTGTCCAAACATATTTGAGAGTATCACAGTTGGGTTTGTTTACCGTTAACATCTAGGAATGGCCGCAAGTCCTGTCACCCAAACGTAATTCAAAGAAAAAAATTAATCCAAGTGTACTAAATCGGGCAAAAGATAGAATGTCACATGCAAGTCAGCACGAAGTCGACGTAACTCCAGCGAA
Source organism: Lithobius niger (assembly GCA_023313725.1). NCBI lineage: Eukaryota > Metazoa > Arthropoda > Chilopoda > Lithobiomorpha > Lithobiidae > Lithobius > Lithobius niger. Next base: position 34,665 of record JAHWFP010151941.1, on the reverse strand, counting down.
TCAAGAGCTAGAAACTGAAGTCGTTCCTCATTAAGTGTTATTTTTAAGACAACTAAGCGATTTAGGAAAGTGTCACTGCACAGATTCAGTGATGTCGACATCCCGTAAGAGGTGAGGAGACCAAACAGGACTTGCGTATTCAAGAATGGGACTTTCTTCCAATGGATTATTTGCTCAGTTTTTAAATCATAAACAAGACGGAAAGCTAAATGGTCTCATCAGGTAATTTTTAAAAAAATGAAGCTGCAAATCTATTTAGGCTTCCTTTTGGACTTAACGTGTGAGACTGTCTGTCGGTAAGATAGAGTATCAAGGTCTCAATGATCCAGGGATCGATTAAAGATAACGAAACAGGTTGCGACGGAATTTATTTTATTGTCATAACTGAATAATGATTTGCAAAATTCGGTTTTGTTTTTGGTAGGCCTCGTTTCAATGCTAATGTTTTGCAACTGTAACGTAAACAAACAATGTTTTGGGTAAATAATTTTGAAATTATAGAGATTAGAAAAAGCTGTTTGTATAATTTAACGTGAACGTATTGATCGCTCTATTTTGTTCTGTCAACAGCTTGAATAAAAAAAAATTAAAAAAAACCAAACTAAAAAAAAAACCAGATGCCTTTGAAGAGGATGCATGGATTTCCATGGTAACAAAAAAAAGATATTCACAAACCGTATTTCAGCAAATTACTGACGCAATTATTTCCGCCTGCGCCATTCAAGTGGGGCAACAAGGGAACGAAAAAAATAATAATGATGAGCCATTCCATGTTTTTTTTTTAATAAATTCAGAAAAAAAAAAGTAAGTCGCAGTCTAGGCACACGTTCAAACTGAAATTTCTCTTCTCCTCTTTAGGCGCGTTGTGCGTGGCGACAGAACCTATTTTGTTCGTTCGTCCTTCCGTTTTTCTGTTCGACCTCCATCCGTAAGCGTGAAACAAGAACGGCTACAATGGTTCCCACACCCCCCCCCCCCCCCCCCCCCGGGGGGGGGGGGGGCCGCAGAAGAAAGAAAATCCCACCCCTCCCCCAAAAAATTCAATCTTTTTTATTTTGTAAATTTTGTTGTATATTGCTCGGGACCTTACTTGAGGGAGGGATGGGGGTTGCTGCTGCCCCCTCGAAATCGGAAAAACTTGTATTTAGCGATCCTTAAGGAGTGATTTCCTTCCACAAAAGCACTAAAAAACCAACCCCCAAAAAAAACAGTTTTGATATAATGCATCAACATCCTTCTCCTTCCTCCCCTCCTCTCACTATAGTCAGTCAGACACAAGGGCGGCAAGATTGTCTTCACGCTGCTCATAATTTCCACAAGCGTTGGGCATACTCCCGGCACCAGCTCCAACAAAAAATCTAAACGATTTATTATTTATTATAAACATAAGTGGTCGTGGTGACTGAGTGTGTGAGTGCAAGGGGTAGGAGAAAGTCCCAGTCAGACATACTATGCGCCTATAGTGTCCGCGGCCTATCTTGAGTTCTCCGCAGAACGAATACAGATAATCGATTGTAAGTTTACAGTAGCAGAGTGCTTTGTTGATATCCAAGATGGTTACAAAAACAATGGCGGCCATCGATTAAAGCCACCCCGCCCAGGAAGACTTAGCCGCTCACAAAATACTTGCAGAACTCCGCGCACACAATAAGCCTACCTGATCGAGACTCTTTCGGTCCTGCCGTGGAAGGAGGTTGCCAGTTCAGAATTCTCCCTTACCCGGATAGACTTGCTTTTTTTTAGGGTGGCTCAAAGGTTAATACGACCGTCTCATAAGCCAAAAAATCTGGGTTCAAATCCTAGCCTTGGCCCACCCCTGTGCATTCGGGAAGAGAAGGCCCCGGAAATGTACTCGTGCTCCTGTCGATTGTGACATGTAAAAGTTCCCAGGTTTTACCTAGCAAAATTGTCCCTCTCAATTCTGAGATAACCTTAGTAGTTGAAAAAGCCTTAGCAGTTGAAAAAGCCGTTATTCGGACAATTTCCTTTTTTTTTTTTGGTTTCGAAAAGTTATGTGAGGTTCAAAATTTAGCTAATTCACTTACAAATTCGAGGGATCGCTTAAAAAAATTGTAGTCCGAGTTAAAATTGTGTAATGGTTGTTAATTTTGTTTTACTATGTTGTGTTGCTGTCGTTAGGGAGTACCTAACTACACAGACTACCTTCAGCAGTTTAAATTTTGTGCTATGTATTTCGGCCGAATCCATTTGTCTTCCCAAAGATAAGCACAAAATTGCTCTTGCGGTTGCGGATCGGTGTGATCGCAAGGTAAAAGTCTGGAGCACACAGCGCAGCTCATAAGGAAACCGAAAAGATTTTTTTTATGATGGAGTATGTTGTCACCTGTTTTAATTAGGAAATTAATAAAGCAAACGTGAAGTGTAGTTGCTCAAATAGAATCTCGTTCATGTAATCATGCCAGTGACCTGGTCAGTTTGTATAAACAAACAGTTGACTACGGATATAAACACCAAACAAAATGTCACCTTTTCCGCATATTTTTTCCCCCTGTTTTGCTTTTCTCGTTAATGCTTTCCGAAATTAAAATGATTTATAGTTGTCTCTTGGAACGATGCCAGATATCTATGTAACAAAAAACTCCACTAAAAAAATCTAGCTAGGGATCGAAACAATAAAACAAAACAAAACAAAATTGGTGTTTATATTTCGACACCAAGGTGTAGAGATGTTATCGTACGTAATATCTCAAGAGCTAAGGAAATTATCGATAATTTTTTCATCTTAAGTGCTATCACACGAGTGCTATTCAGGTAGAAATTAATTTCACGAGTTCGAAGTTCGAGGGAAATCATCTACCAATAAATAGCAAAAGTAATTTAATGGGGCAAACCCAAGTCGTGGAAAAAATTAATAATTTCCAATAGCTCGTTGGATATTTAGTTGGAGAATTATCGTTATTTTTTGTTATTCTGCACCCTAAATTGCCCAGAATTAATAATTTAATTTTATATTGTACTTTATTTATTTTTATTTAAAATTTTAATTTTAAATTTTGTATAATTTGTAATTGGTAACTTAATAATTATTATTCGTAAAAATATTAATAATTATTATTAAGTCGATTTGTTGACACATATTTTTATCACAAAGCGGCGCTACGAATTTATTGATAGGTTACATTATCGGTTGTTAGGCCTCACGATTAGCGAAGCTGATTTAGTTCGTTCTACATTATGTTTGCAGGAAACTGACTAAATAACGCCACTTTTCCTTGCACTACGAGTGCAAAAACATGTGGATATCGCACTTGTAGACTCTATACAGTTACTATTAGAGTCTACGAGTGGGATATTTACGTGTTTTTTTGCACTCTTAGTGGAAGGAAACGTGGCGTCATTTAGTCAGTTTACTGCAAACATTATGTGGACAAACTATAGAAACGGTAGCTGGTTTTGTGTCATGCCTCGTATTGCTAGTAATGCAAACGAACGACACCCAGCGTATTTAGAAATAAAAGCCTTCATGTTTGTTTATGGCAGGAAAGTACATCTTTTTAATCTACATATATATAATAGGCTTGTCTATATATATATAACAAGCATCGTACCCGGCTTCACCCGGGGTTTTCTTTCGCCCTTGGTTTGGCTTGGCCCGTGGTTGTTTCCCAGTTTTTGGTCGGTGTTGCGTGAACATGAACTGCGACTGTGTATTTTTCTTCCTGTGAGTTTCCCTTTTCATCCCATCATCTCCCTGCCCTCACACTCCCCTCTCCTCCCTTCCTATCCTGTTACCCACACAGACGCACTGCTCCTCTCTCTGTTTATCGCTTTGGCTTGTGACGTCATTTATCACTGTTGCCTGAATGTTGACTGAGCTTGGTTGTTGTTTGGGGTGTTGTTGTTCACTTAATGGGTAATCATATGCTTAGTGGTCAAAGACGCAATGCCCCCCACATTATGGGCAATAGTCGTACAGGGCCACCCGGCTTCGCCCGAGGTTTTGTTTCGCCCATGGTTTTGCGCTTATCCCCCCCCCCCCTCCCAATGTCTTTATTTTCTAAACAGCATGGCTAACAGAAGTACTGCGCCACACATGGGCATTCCCCGTTAAGGAACCTCCAACTCCTAGACGCACTGCCCCACACACGAGCATTTGCCTTTCAGGCCCTCCTCGGCGTTCTTAATTGATCGCTTCGGCTTGCTCAATCCGTACCGTGTGAAAAATAACTATCCTTCGTGCATGACGTCATTTAAGACACGCCTCTGCGATGACCGCGCAGAGCCAATTGTTATTCGAGGCAACAATATGCCAAATTCAACTTCTTTTCAAGGCAACAACGTACCAGTTTCAACTTCTAGCCAAAGAATTGACACACTCGCCCGTTTTCATTGTAGGGGTTCTCCTTCCGGGGGTCGTCGTTGCTTCATTTCTGCTACGAGACTTTGGTTTGACCCGTGGTTGTTTCCCAGTATTTGCTCGGTGCTGCCTGATCGTTCACTGCAACAGTACGTTTTTCTTTATGTAACACTCCCTCTTTCCGTCAATCCTCTCCCGCCACAAAGCAATATCGTAATGAAATAGTGGCTTTAACATAAGCACTGCTCCACCAACGGGCATTCCCCATTCAGGCCCATCCCCTCTCCCATTATCGTGCGAAAAATAACTGTCCTTCGTCCATGACGTCATGTAAGACATGCCTCTGCGATGACCGCGCAGAGCAAATTGTTAGTCGAGGTAACAATGTGCCAATTTCAACTTCTTTTCAGGGCAACAACGTCCCAGTTTCAACTTCAAGCCAAAGAATTGACACACTCGCACGTTTTCATTGTTCCCCTTCCGGGGGTCGTCGTTGCGGTTGCTTCATTTCTGCTATGAGACTTTGGTTTATAATGTAAGATTAAAAATTAACTGATGAATTTAAATTTATTTTTAAAATATTATTAAACTAACGTTAACTCACTGAATAATTTAGGGTTTGAAAAGTATTGCTGCTTACTTTTCAAATGGTTGAAGATTTAGCCGACGTTTCTGAATTAACTGAGAATTAGTTTTAAAATCATGGTGGCGATGGGCTAAGAGGAAAACAGCTACAAGCAAATTAAACCGCCAACTTAGTCTTTAGTTTTGATTCTTTGCTCGGTTTGTATGAAGTAAATTGATATCAGACTTCAACTGACGCGAAGTTGGAAGGAAAGTTTAACAAATTTTGCTCTGTAAAAATTTAGGCAAGAACACGCAGTTTTGGGCAAGAACACGCAGTTTTGCCTCAAAGGTACACGGCCAGTGAATTTTTTTAAGTCCTGTATTGGTTTGACGATATGACGCTAAACTTGAGTTGGCGTCCTCTTGGTTGGGAGGGCGGAACTCTGACCACTGAGCTGCGATTGCTCCGTTTGTTTGGGGTCCGTGAGCCCCCTCACGAAGTCCACTTTGCGCGTTAGGCTTTTAGAATCGGGCCTTCTCCTTTTAGAGATAGCTGGTACGGCGTTGGCATCCCAAACCTGTCTCGTAGCTAAGATGCCTGTTAAATCATGGCGTTGACGGTCTAACGCAGCAAATCATTTTTCAGTTTAGCCACTTAGTGTACACGATTTTAGCTCTGTTCATTAGTCTCACGAATTCAAACGACGAAAAATATTGAATCCTTAAGATGAAGTTTTGTACATATTTAGTTGACGTTTCAATATTAACTAAGGCGAATTTTATGTCGTCATCCAGACTCCATCTTGCGGCTGTTCCCCGACGACAATCTCGGTTATTCGCCGACAGGGGGCCAACGCTTTCCCGACG